>OY757905.1:144381337-144603837 GCA_963585895.1 Sepioteuthis lessoniana | reverse complement strand
AACCAATCTTCTATACTATTCTACCCATACATTCAGTGATAATACTTTGTTTCATGCCTTTCCTCAGGGTATTAAGTGCAATCCAGGACTTGAACTGAGGTTGCTGTACTTATTTCCAATGATCACAACAATTATACTATGTATATATGTACATATATATATATTTATCTTTACACACACATATCATTTGATTTCATGGCTTATCAACTCTTGATGGGTATTTAATGTAAAACCCAGTTCACACACACGAACAAACACACACATATATATATATATATATAAATGTATATACCTATATGATTTTTAAGTGAATAGTTTGTTTATAACATTATTTGTAAATAAAGTAGAGCTCATTTATTTGTGCAAAGTTAAATAGTTTCAAGTATTGCTATTTAACATTAGTAATTCTATTTATCAAGTATTCCTAACTAATATGAGTTCAAGATAATATTATTTTTGAACAAAGCCAGAGCTCATTTGTTTGCACACAAATAGTTACTGAATAGTTTTATTAATACAAATGATTTCTAAACAGGTCTATTTGACTCTAACAGGTACTACCAGTTTGCTGTCTGAGTGGACCTTGGAGTACTGGAAAAGGAGAGGTACTCCACATCACCCAAAGCACCATGACTGGATCCTCATCACTCACTGAGTTGGGGTGGGGGTATCTCACCCCTCTGCAGAGGTGCAGGTGTCATATGTTATAGCCCCTGTTAATTAGTGGAAATACAAATGTATATTTATAGATACACACACATGAATATATCTACACACATTTGTGTATATTTATATACGTACATATGTACTTATATATTTTCATATATATTATAGGAAAATTTTATGTGCATTTCCTTTTATATATATATATATATATAAATAAACCAGTTTGATGAATTTGCACTCTATATAACAATAATATAAACAGCACATAAATAGTTTTACTGATTTTTTCATCCAGTTTTTTTTCTTTTTACCTCTCTTTCTGTCAATATTTCTATTTATCTTTGTACATCACAATGCAAACTGAAAAATAAGATCACTCCAATGTTCAAATTGTACGATGAAACCTTGAAAGTTTGTTTTTTTCTTTTTTTCCTTCCCACAAAATTACTGATTGTCTTTGAGTCCCCAAATGATCAGTATATCTGTTCGTCTTAAACCGAAAAACAACAAAAATTCCAAAATGGAGCTCACAGAGAAACCTTTAGATGAGGAGGGAAAAATTTTGCAAGAACACTCATTTTCTGAAAACCTTTGATCTTGGAGAACTCAATGCGAGGAACATGCGGACTCAGAGGAAGCATCGTTTCTGGATTTCTTTTGTTTTTGTGCTGCCTATTTTTTGGAGATTAGGTTGCAAGAGTGTAGCAATCTCAGTACTAATCTTGGACTTCCTGCCTCTTGGGCGTGTATTCTCGTACATACCTGTATCTGACATTTTCCAACTGTTGAAGACAAGTGCTTCTACCTTTTGAAGTAATTCGTGACCATTTCTTCCATTTAGGAATGAGTTTTTTTTTTATTCTCTTTCTTTACACTCCCTCACTTTCATAAGTGCATGTGTGTGTGAGTATATATATATATATCTGAGCATTTGTGTGCACATATTTGATGATCAGTCATTATGTTTACAACAGCACTAAGAGTGTGTGTGTGTATATATATATATATTTATATATAAAACACACAGTGCAGGAAGAAATAAGAAAGCAGTCATTAACAACAAATGAAGCTGTTTTGTCTTGTGTAATATTATTGATTGTTCCATAACTTTTACTCTGTTGTAAATATAATTTCGTAATAATTCTCTTTAAAGTTTTAAACTATCTTAAATCTATTTTAATCAGGCATTGTGGGTTAAACTTATTTCTTCATTTTTTTTAACTAAAAAGAGTTATTTTTATCCATTATTTTACTATATTACTATTTTTCTATTAAACCTCTTGTGTTAAGGACCATAGAATATTACCCATAGAGGAGAATATATATATATATTTGTCCTTCTCTTTGGTTCTTCTATAAGAACTTAGTAACAAAACAACTAAATATCTTAGCATTACCATTAAAAGGCCTGATGTTATGCAATATTTTACTCTTTGCCTTTTTCCATCTTGAAATAGCCAAAACTATCGCTAGTCTCATCTATTTCCTCCTTTTTTTGTTTATCAAGTAAATTATTTCAAAATTAACAATGCAACAAAATAGAAGACAATTTATTCTTACTTTCCTACTTATCTTCAATTCTTCTACTTGAGTTGACAAGCAAAAGGGCTCCTTTTGGATTTATTAATTTTAGATTAAAAATTGATTTCATGAAGGGCAGACAATTAAAAAAGAACCATTTTTGGGCTGAACAACCCATGTTGATAAAAATTTTCATTTCTTATGCTTAACTTTACATGAAAAATGATTAAGAATCTCAAATTAGTTGAATTTAAAAAAATCAAGCTTAAAATAAAAGTTCAATCATAAAAAAGGAATTCTAATAATGTTGATTACTCAAGAAACAAAGATATAAGCTGAATCCACAATATCTCATTAAAATAAAATAGTTTTTTTGGCCTTTAACTAAGTTAAAACTTTAAAAAATGACAATTTTTATGGCCATAGCTTGTTAATTCTATCTGAGCTAAAGTTTAGAAAATTCTCAGGAAAAATCACAATGGTTCTTAAAGAAATCAATCCACAACTTCACAGATTCTGACTATACATTGAATCTTTAAAGGATTACATGCAGAAAAATCTCAAGACAATACTTTTGTTTGTAGATTTTTCCAGGGCATTTAATTCCATACACAGAGAAAAGATGGAGAAAATACTTCTTGCATATAGTCTTCCCAAATAAACTGTTACTGCTCTAATGAAGCTCAACAAAAAAATAAAAACAATTGTTCACTCACACAATGGTGACATTGATTTCATTTACATTGTCACTAGAATCTTGCAAGAGGAGATACATTATAACAATTTCTATAATTTGTGTAGATTAGATATTTTGAAAAGGGAGCCTTCTAGTTGCCCTTGACTACGGTCGCCAAGTACTAAACTAGTAGATATTTTGAATGTTAATAGTTCAAATGAAAGAAAATGTTTTCACACTAAAATAGGCAAAAAGTTGACGATATTCCAGAGAAACTGTTATGAATGCAATTTATGCAGATAATCTTGTGCTTCTTACAAATGCACTGGGTCAAGACGAATCTTTACTGCATAATCTGGAGCAGGCAGCAAGAGGCATTGATCTTTACATGAATGTAGATAAAATAAAGTTGATGTGTTTTAAATGAGACAGTGTCATCTCAGCATTAAAAGACAAGCCACTGAAATTAGTAGACCATTTCAAATACCTCAGTAGCCATATTTTATCTACTGAAAGTCGTATCAACACATGAATAAGAAAAGCATGGCTGCTATTGATAAGTTGAAGCAGCACCCTACTTAACAGAATCTATACAGACATCTAACTTCTATCTCCGAAATTATCCAAATAAGATGAACAAGACATGCTGGGTAGGGTTGGGGAAGCAAAGAGAAACTCATGAGTAACGTTTTCCTGTGAACTTCTACACATGAATACACTATGTTAACTGACTAGCAAAGACTTTCATTCTTCTGCTCTAGGTGGACACTGGATGCAGATGAGAGTATCTGCAAAGAATGATGGCCAATAGAATTCATGCTATCAAGTCAACTTGATGATATATTCATATATACACTCAGTGTCGAGAAAAAGTTATAAGAGTAAAATTAGGAATGATCAAAAAGGGAATGACCAAAAAGTAAAATTGGGAATGACCAAAAGTAAAAGAATGACCAAAAAGTAAAATTGGGAATGACCAAAAGTAAAAGAATGACCGAAAAGTAAAATTGGGAATGATCAAAAAGAAGGGAATGACCTAAAAGTAAAATTGGGAATGATCAAAAAGAAGGGAATGACCTAAAAGTAAAATTGGGAATGATCAAAAAGAAGGGAATGACCTTTAGCCTGCAGTTCAATACACTTTGTACATTGTTTCTAAAATTTCTTAAATCCTTAAAACATTTTTCTTAAATTAATAAATAAAAATATACACATTTTTTACAAAAAACATGCTCAGTTTCTTCTTGGTTAGGCTGAGAACTTATATATGTATACACACCCATGCATATATTGATAAATAATGAACAGACTTAGACAGATTTGTATGTGTGAGTTATTTTAATTACTTTTTTGTAAATTATTTTTATTGCCTTTCCTAATTCTTATTTGGGAAGAGATTTTTTCTTGGCTTTTTCTTCTATTATTTGTTATCTTATTTATCTCTTTCCTCCTCTTCCTTCTCCTCTATATTTCTCTCTCTACTTTCTTCTTTCTTCTTTTGATTCCTCCCCTTTACTAATTTTTTTGACACTTACTATATTGTCTCTATAATTTTGTTTTTTTTCTAATCTTGTTCACTTTTCTTTTTCTCTTATTAACTTCTGAAACTTTTGATTTAATTCCTTATTCTTTAGCTTTATTGATTTGCTTTCAAAGATACAATAAGCCATAACAGGATTATTTACATCTGGATCAACACTTCTGTTATGATCAGAGTGTAGTATATCTCTATTTTAACAACTATAAGACGTAAAATATATAGATAAATGACCTTATTCTTTAAAAGAGAATAAAATTTAATACTACTTTAAAATAAAAACGAAAAAAACCAGACCTATACACAAGTGAAGATAGCATATACACAAGTGAAGATAGCATAGACAAAGTCAATAGTGCCTACTCAATGTCACTTTTTTGTCTATACAAACATCTCATCAACAATCACATAGGTGAAAAACTTACAGTTACTAAGTGTCACTGACTATGTCCATGCGACTCTCACTTAGAGGTATATGCCTCTATCAATGAAATTGAGCAGTCTTTATTTCTATATATAGCTAACTACATCATTAATATTAAATATATATATATATATATATATATATATATATATATATATATATAACTTTCACTTTTAGATTATTTTTGAATAATGTATTTAGATATACACACATTTAGATAGTACATTTTCATCTTTATCAGATATATTAGGAAGTGATATTTTGATCCAAGATTTGGCACACTGATACAACAGTTTCATCTAAGCAGAAGGTGAAAAAAGAAATAAATAAGCAAACAGAAAAATTCACACGGTTTATCATTTGTTCTATCATTTCTTTTCTTTGTTCTTTCTTCCTTGAATCAATTTTTATAATACTTTCTCTTGACATCATTACAAATAATTCTTTTCTTTTCTTTTTCCCTTCCATTTCTCATAGTCCCTCTTTCTTTTTTCTCCCTATTTTTGCTTCTCTTTTCCCTTCTGCACTTCTTCCATTGTCTCTCTTTTCTAACCACCTCTCAATCTTTCATTATCACTCTTTTCTCTTCTCTTCTATCTTTTATTGTCTCTCTTTTTTTCTTTCTCCTTACCTGCTCCTCACTCCTATGCCCCTCCCCCCATTTATGACAAGACAACATTCGACAATATGTAATACAAGTGAGAAAATAAAATGAAATAAAATCTACAGCAGATATTCCTCTATAACCGGAAGCAAAACATAACCCACATGATATGACAATTAAACAACCCACAAAGAAGAACACAGATACATGCCAATAAATAAGATTAAAAAAAAAAGTTAAAAAGAAGTAAATAAAAATAATCAAGCAAAAGAAGGGGAGAGAATTCAGTGCTGACCATTCCTTCTTTCTGCTAATACTGTTAAGAACAGATGCAGATGAGAGGAACAATAGACAACCAGAGACAACGCTTATTGTCAGGTGCCAAGAAGGAGAGATACCATTGAAGCCATCTGCTTCCTTGTGGCAGCCAAGGGACATAAAGACCTTTGTCAAGTAGGAGTGAATAAAAAAAAAATGAATGAAGGAAAAATCAAAAAATATATACAAATAAAAATCTTCCAGGCTCTTCCATCAACTCAGCATGCCCCTGGTACTAATTGGACCTTTGATAGATGATTGGTTTGATCAGCTATTGACAACATTTGTTTAAAAGAGATTTTGAGGGCCTGAAAATGGGAGGATTTTCTTTTTTCATTTTTTTTGACATCTTTGTACACACATACCTGAATGGAGGCACACATGGAATAACGGTTATGATTGTTAGAAGTGGACTTGGCTACCTGAGTTCAAATCCTGAATTGCATTTTACCTCGTGCTAATCCCATTGGAAAATGTATGAATTCAATTATACCCCCTTCAGTAATGGGGGTAAAATAGTGGGAGAGACTGACTATTTAACTTTGGTATGGTAACTAGTCTAGGAGAAAGAAAACTTTTAATTCAAACCAATTTTACTTGCTTGAAAATCGACCTTGTATCACATCCAGCCAGTGGCAGAGGGGTTGAGTAAATACCTTCATAAATATGAATAAATATGTCCTTTATATAAACTAATGTCATTTCATTTTTGGATTATAGGTTTGGTTTGGTTTCTTTGTTTAATGGCATATCTACCTTTGTAGGTTATTTAATGACAAACCCATTCTCCTAGAAAAACAGTAGTGGTAGGGGGTTCATACCTTTCCCGTGGGTATTTGTCCGAAAGTGAACATAATAGTGTGACTGGAGTTTGAACCCGCTTACTACGATTTCACAGTCCATTGCTTTAACCATTACACCATTAATCCCCTTTGGATTACAGAAGTGTTACAATTCTATTTTGGTTACAGAGCTTCAATATGGTAGAGTTTGGTAGTAAATAATACATAATATCTCATTTGATTGTAAAATGTTCCACAGGAAATATTGAAATTCAAGCATTTTGGTTTAAAAGAAAATTAACTTATAAAAATGATTGTTAGGGGTATATTCATTTATAGATGATTGTGAAGGTGGTTAAAAAATTATTAAAATTTATTCAAACCAGTTTTAAACCTGAAGATGGATGGCCTCTTCCAGGCTATTTTTACTTAAGATATGCAATGAGTAGCACTCCCATGACCAAACAGGGTTAAGGGACTTGTGTTACTTTCTCACATACAAGTAAATATTTTTGATGCCCCCACAGAAACTCTAACAGAGACAAAGACCTCAATATGCCATTTGATAGAGTAAATTTTTAGCAATAAAAAACTGTTTTTTAATATCATCATCATCATCATCGTTGAGATGTACTGATAGTATGGGTTCCTTTGACTATCTCACCATTCTCCTCCATCAGCTACCACTCCTACTAGGTCCTTTAGACAGCATCCAGTGTTTGCTCAGAGCTGATGAAAGTAAGTTTTTGCTTGTTTGTTTGGGTTTTATGGCACATCAAAATTTGAAGGATATTTAATGCCAAATCCCTTTTTATACAAATTAACAGTTCTATTTCAAACAATTCAGTTTAAGATGAGTACACAGTTTGTCAAAAACATTTCTATTTCAATCTATTCAGTTTAGCCAAATAGTTCTAATTCAAACTATGCAGTTTAAATGTTAAAACAGTTCTATTTCAAGCAATTCAGTTTAGCATTAGTATACAGCTTAGTTCTATTTGACTCATAGATAGGACCCTATCAAGTGCTACCACTCTTGGCCAAAGTAGACCTGGGAGCGATGGCAATAAAAGGTTACTCTGCATTCCTCAAAGCTTCAGCATTACTGGAGCCTCACCATCAGATTGTTTAGTCATATCAGGACACTCATTAAGGGGTTCTTACCTCTTTGCAGAGAAGCAGTCAATGTATTCTACAGCCCCCAGACGACTAGACCAAAGTTTTTATTGGTCAGCTAATGCTGGTGTGTGCGTGTCTGTGTGTAGGAATTCACTGGAGAGCATCGGTTCTGAGTTTGTCTCTGCTTCTCCGGTAGTGCCTGGCATGTTTTGTTCATCTTATTTGGATGGTTTGCAAGATGAGTCACAAGTAGCTATATAACTGCTTATTTGTGGGATGCTGCTTCCAGGATTTATTCAAAACAGCTGAATCTCTGCAACACAGTCTGAAGCAAGCAGCAAGAAGCATTGGATGTAGATGAACTCTGGTAAGATAGAGTCCATATATTTTCAACAAGATTAAATGATAGATCAGTTCAAATACCTTAGTAGCAACATCTCATTGACAGAAAGTATTATCAATGTTTGTATATGAAAGGCATAGAATGCTATTGAAAAGTTATCAATCATGTGGAAATCTGATCCCACTGATAAAATAAAACAGAAATTCTTCCAAGCTGTAGTCGTGTTAGGACTACTGTATAGTTGCACCAGTTGAACTTTAACTAAATTCTTAGAGAAAAAGCAAGAGACCTATGCAAGGATGTTGCTTGCTGTTTTGAACAACTCCTGGAAGCAAAATCCAATAAAACAGCAGGTACCTGGCCACTTACCTCTCATCTCACAAACTATCAAAGTAAGACATGCAAAGCATTACGAGAAAAGGAAAAATGAATTCATAAGTAATGTTATCCTGTAAATTCCTACGTACAAGCATTCCAATGTTGGCCAACAGAGCAAAAATTGACGTTATCAACTCTGTTTGAACACCAGATGCATTCTAGAGGATATGTGAACTGCAATGCTTGATAGAGACAGATGGCAGGAGAGAGTCAAGAGAATGCATGATTCAATAATGATGATATCTTCTATTTAATGCAAGTAATTTGCTCACAACTGTATGATTTCAAGTATTCATATCTAATATAAATAATTTGCATACAACAGTATGATTTCAAGTATTCCTATCAAATAGTAATTTGCATACAACAGTATGATTTCAAGTATTCCTATCTAATACAAATAATTTGCATACAACAGTATGATGTCAAGTATTATTATCTAATACAAATAATTTGTACACAACAGTATTATTTCAAGTATTTCTATCTAATACAAATAATTTACATACAACAGTATAATTTCAAGTATTCCTATCAAATAGTAATTTGCATACAACAGTATGATTTCAAGTATTCCTATATATTAGAAATAATCTGCACACAGTTATATGCTTTCACGTATTCCAATCTAATACAAATAATTTGCACACAACAGTATGCTTTCATGTATTCCATTATAATACAAATAATTTGCACTCAACTGTATGCTTTCAAGTTTTCCTATCTAATACAAATAATTTGCACACAACAGTATGCTTTCAAGTATTCCTATATAATACAGATAATTTGCAAACAACTTTATGCTTTCAAGTATTCCTATCTAATACAAATAATTTGTACACAACAGTATACTGACCATTCGTAGAATCCTGGAAGGCGTTCAGGCAAAAAACTTACAGGCTACATTACTATTTGTCGAATTTACCAAGGCCTTCGATTCCATACACAGAGGGAAGATGGAGCAAATCCTACTAGCTACGGCCTACCAAAAGAAACCGTAGCAGCGATAATGATTCTCTACAGAAACACCAAAGTAAAAGTACGTTCACCAGATGGAGACACGGAATACTTCGACATTGTTGCAGGAGTACTACAAGGAGACACACTAGCCCCGTACCTCTTTATCATCTGTCTAGACTATGTGCTTAGGACTTCGATCGACAAAATCAGAGAAAATAGCTTTGAGCTGACTAAGAGAAGAAGCAAAAGGTACCCCGCAAAAACAATCACGGACGCCGACTACGCTGATGACTTGGCGTTACTAGCGAATACGCCTAATCAAGCAGAGACACTACTACATAGTCTGGAACGAGCTGCAGCTGGCATTGGCCTACATGTCAATGCAAACAAAACCGAATATATGTGTTACAACCAAACAGGCAACATTGCCACACTAGACGGAGCCTCTCTGAAACTAGTCGACAAATTCACCTACCTAGGAAGCAGCGTCTCATCAACCGAGAAGGACATCGACACACGACTGACGAAGGCATGGACAGCTATCGATAGGCTCTCGATCATATGGAAGTCGGACCTAACAGATAAAATGAAACGCAGTTTCTTCCAGGCAGCGGTTGTGTCGATACTGCTATATGGATGCACCACATGGACGCTTACGAAGCGGCTGGAGAGGAGGCTGGACGGAAATTACACAAGAATGTTGAGAGCAGTATTAAACAAGTCCTGGCGACAACACCCCACGAGACTCCAACTATACGGACACTTGCCCCCCATCACAAAAACTATACAAGTTCGACGAACCAGACACGCAGGACACTGCTGGAGAAGCAAGGACGAGCTCATAAGCGATGTACTCCTGTGGACCCCCACTCATGGATGTGCAAGAGTGGGACGACCAGCACGAACTTACATACAGCAGCTATGTGAGGACACGGGTTGTAATCCTGAAGACCTGCCGGAGGCGATGAATGATAGGGAGAAATGGCGAGAGACGGTCAGGGATATCCGCGCAGGCGACGCGACATGATGATGATGATGATGACTTATATTTGCTATACAATTAAATGGTTTCAAGTATTTTATAACAATCATTTGTTTGCCAACAGTTAAAAGGTTTTAAGTAAGAAACCCTTAGTAAATTGTTATAGCTTCAAGTAACTATTCCTGATACCAATAATTTGCACACAATTATACTGCATCAAGTATTTCTAACTAATGCAAATGATTTTTAAACAGATCTATTTGACCTATAGATCGGACCCTAACAGGTACTACCACTCTGGGTCAAAGTGGACTTGGGAGTAATTACAATGAAGAGGTGACTCCACACTACTCAGAACTAACTAACTAGAACTTCACCATCAGATGCAGTTTCATGTCATACTTAGAGCACTTCCATTTTTTGTGCGGGTATGGGTCTTATTCCTTTACAGGAGATACAGTCAGGATATTTTAAACACCACTGAAAGCGTAGTCTGCTTTTAATTTTGTTAGTGAATTGAGAGATATAGTTCAAATAAAGTAATTTAATCACTAATCAATTCAGGAATTTGTTACTTGGTCGAATCTGCATCATACGATACATGAGAATTGACATCTACTATTGATGCTCCAAGAATTTAAAGACAATTTCATGAACCATCTTAAATGGGAATAAAATAAAATTGTCATCAGCTTGGAAAGAAAAAATCAAGAAAAAAAGGAACAAAATATTCATAGTTTCAAAATGATACAAGAAAATGGAATAAATATTTTTATTCTATTTGCCTAATTCTGACATAAACAGACCTACCCAATGCAACCGATTATATCAATGATGATGATGATAAAGCTTCATGAATTATATTAATGATGATTAAATGTAATAAATAATATTAATGATGATGATGATTAAGTATAATGAATTATATTAATGATGATGATGATAAAGCATAATGAATTATATTAATGATGATGATGATAATTAAGTGTAATGAATTATATTAATGATGATGATGATAAAGCATAATGAATTATATTAATGATGATGATGATGATGATGAAGCATAATGAATTATATTAATGATGATGATGATGATGATGAAGCAAAATGAATTATATTAATGATGATGATGATGAAGCAAAATGAATTATATTAATGATGATGATGATTAAATCAAATGAATTATACTAATAATAATGATGATAATAAAGCATAATGAATTATGATGATGATGATAAAATATAATGAATTATATTAATGATGATGATGATGATAAAGCATAATAATGATGATAATTAGATGTAATGAATTATATTAATGATGATGATGATAGAGAATAATGAATTATATCAATGATGATGATGATTAAGTATGATTAATTATGTTAATGATGATGATGATACAGCATAATGAATTATATTAATGATGATGATGATGAATGATTAAATGAAATGAATTATATTAATGATGATGATGATTAAGTATAATTAATTATGTTAATGATGATGATGATAAAGCATAATGAATTATGCTAATGATAATGATGATTAAATGTAATGAATGATATTAATGATGATGATGTTAAAGCATAGAAAATTATATAAATGATGATGATTAAGTGTAATAAATTATATTGATGATGATAATGATGATGATGATGATTAAATGTAATGAATGATGATGATGATTAAATGTAATGAATTATATTAATGATGATGATGAGAATAAAGCATAAGAAATTATATTAATGATGATGATGAATGATTAAATGAAATGAATAATATTAATGATGATGATGATGATTAAGTATAATTAATTATGTTGATGATGATAAAGCATAATGATGATGATGATGATTAAATGTAATGAATTATATTAATGATGGTGATGATGATAAAGTATAATGAACTGAACTAAATCTAGTTTGTTTAGCTCAGTTAATATCATTTTAATACAATTTTTCTTTCAATATTTACAAAATGTCTTGACAAAAATACAGAATGAATCTTTGCTATTTTTATATTCAGAAAATGATATGAAAATATCCTGAAATATTCCTCCAATCAATTATTTTTTGTATGAATGAAAATTCATAAACATACACACCCTATTGGCAGGGCTTAGGATTTGCTCTCTGTTTCCTGTTATAAGTAAATAAAAAAGCAATTAAAATTGTAAATTCTCTTTTCAATATGAGGTTTGGTAAAAATAAAATTGAAAAAAAAAAAGGTTTAATGGTTCCTTTAAGACTTTATCTATCTGCTGTATTCAGCAGACCAATTACCTTTAAAGGATATTGGAACTAGGAATAGTGGACAGGGGTTCATGAATGGAGACAAAAGAAAGGGCAACAGTACCTAATCCTACTGACTGAAGTCTGCTGTTTGTACAAAGTATCCAAACAGAGCCAAAAGTCCCTTAATGGTCAACTTGTGTATGTGAACAGGATCTTTCACAAATAAAGCCTAGGTTTACTTTAGACCCAATTGAAACTAGATGCCCAATGGGGATCCAAGCCACCCTCGGGTTCTTCTTTTCAGTGTTTGTTTATCTTTGAGCAAGCGACAGATCTAGTTTAAGTGTAGCCTAACTAAGCTGTCATTGGAGTACTTGATCACTTGTCCTGGATAGAAACATTGTGAAAAGCAATGGACCAACCAATCAGCCATTTTGATAAAGTGAAATGCACTCTTTTCAGAAGATGCAAAAGAAAATAATGAAGAGTAAAAAAAAAAAAAGAAGAAGAAAAAATAAAAAGGAATAGGAATAAAATAAGGGAGACAGAAATAAAAAGCAAAATTTGAAGGAGAGAAAGAATGAAAATTAAAGTAGAAAATAAATCTAAACAAAGAAAGGAAAAAGAGGTCGCAGATAAAAAGAAAAAGGGCAAAATAAAGGGAAAATCATTCGACAAAGAAAAAAGAAGTCATAGCAAATAGTTGTTTTTTTAAAAAGTAGATAAAAGAAACATGAAGAAAAAGACTGAAAATAAATGAAAGAAACATTCAAATACAACAATAAAGAAGATGAAGAAAGAGGGCTTGAATCAAAAACAGAAAAAAAGGAAAAGATTGTATAGGATTTAGCAAAGAATGTTAGAAAGAAAGAAGAAAGAAAACCAAGAAAAAAAGCAGAAAGACTAAAGGTAAGAAAAGGTAAGTGTCTATTCTGAAAAATTGTGTGAATAAAAATAAAACTGAGTTGCATTTAAAATACTTTAGGGCTAAAAAGAAACATTGAACAACTATTAATGTTGTGCATAAGCAACGGATCATGGGTAAAATACTGAAGAGTATTTTAATACTTTTTGAAAGTGGCACATATGCATATAAATTCTTTTACATAGACCTTTCTCCGAATGAAAATGAGTTATATATATATATATATATATATGCCTTTGGGTATATCTATCTAAGTTATATAAACTTTTGTGTGTGTGTAGTTATAAGTACATGCAGAATGAAAAAACATTATAAGACTCTAAAGGACAATGCTGATTTCGGGTATATTATGTTCATGAGACCTGAATGCTCTCCATGCACCCCTAATTTTAGAATTTGTGTGCATATTGATTCGCATATGTGATCATTTACTATAATCAGGCAATATTATCTGTACATTTGATCTTCAGTAACTTTAAATACATATTCAAGTACTGCAATTATATATATATGCTCTATCACCAATAGAGTGCATTCTTTATTTTAAAATATAGTAAACTACATTATATATATATATATATATAATCAGTTATTGTATATATTTGTGTGTATGTATATATACATATATCTAAGTAAGCTGGCTGACTGCAGTCAAGGGCGATCTGAAGGCTCACTTTTCACTCGTTACTACACCAAGGTGTAGGGGAGGGTACTACTTCTTTTCCCCCCGGATTGCTCCACTTACCTTCGATTTGTACCTCATAATGCTGAGAGTTAAACAAGAAGGCATCAAATACCATTTTATGAGTCTTTAGTAGGATTCAACCTGGGATTAAACCCCTGATGAAGACTAACGATTACACCAATCGTCCAAAGTGTATATTTCCCTTTAAAACAAATACCCATCATTCAAAAACTAAAATGAGTGTGAAAAAGTAGAGATGAAAAAAACCTAAGGTCTTCAGAGAATGTTTTTCATACTGTTGGATATATTTCCAGTTTTTCCCTAATATTATATATATATGTGTGTGTGTGTGTGTAGTTCGGCATTAGTCTTTCATTTAAGCATGTTTGATTAGATAATAAAAGCAATTTTTGTCTATATAATTTTATTAAGATCCTTTCAATTTCCTGACAAGTATATTGGTTTTAGGTGGAAATTGGAAAATGATTTTACCAAAATTATCCCAAGCACTTTTGGATCTTTCATAGGCCATCATCAGGGGTTGTTTGAATGTGTAAAGTGTGTTTTTTTTTTTTAATTTTTGGTTTTTTATAACATTAAAAAATTACGTAAATGCAAAGTTGGATAAAACTGAGATGCCGATGACATCGAATGAATTTAAAACAAAGCGCTATCAACAGAAATAGAATATTATCAAGAAGAATAGAATATTCTAAAAAAAGACTGAAGGCATTTTAAAACATTGTTGCTATTTTCAAAGTTAATTCTATTAATTCTAGGTTGTTTTTGTTTTTATATGTAGGGCTTGTAGGATTTGCAGTAGTAGCTTATTAATTTCATGTGCTATTATAGAGGTGTTTCCAAATAGAATTTTTTAAAATTTGGATTTGGTAATAGAGTGGGTTTTAAGATGTTAGGCTATGGAGCTAGAATCATTAAGATGGACTGTAAGACATCTTTTTTAAGAGTCATAGAAAAGTCCGAAAGTGCTCAGGATAATTTTGTTAAATTCATCTTCTAATTCCAACCGAAAACCAAGACACTTGTCATGAAATTTGAAAGGATCTTAATAAAATTATATAAATGAAAAGTGTCTTTATTATTTAATCAAATATGCTTAAATACATATATAAGATCTGGCAAAATTATCCCTTGGATTTTAAATTGCAATAAGACAGGTGTTAGCAGAGAAGAGCAGCCTGCTCAGTTATCAAGTCTGTCCACTTGCATTCAATTCCCACGGGGGTATCTAAAGGATCAAGTTGTTAAATATTTCTGCTTAGATGTGGCACAAGGCCTTATGAATAAGCACCCAATGAGACTCAAACACACTCATGTTGATTTGCTAGTCTAGCTTTCTAACCATTATACCACCAGACATCTTTGTAGAAGAACAAGAGTTATTCTATTTAATGCATAACTAAGGGATCTGTATATAGATAGAATATTGATATTGTATGTTTTGTGTTAAGTATTTTTTAAGGGTTGTTGTGACAAGATAGTAAAAAGAGGAGATACCCAAGGAGGAATGACAAACAATAATTGCTAGGCAATGGCAGCAAAACTTTGAGGAGAGGTTTCAGGAATGCATAGTTTGTGAGGAAATCATTTGAATGATATAATCTTTAAAACAAAGAGATAACAAAAACAAAATAATACAGAATATATTGTTCTTTCTTATTGTAAAAATTAAATTTTGAATATGATTTATGCAGCCTTTTTTTTATTTACATTCTAAACCCGAAAGATCCTTCTGTTATGATATATATATATATATATATATATATATATATATGATTATACTTATCAGTTGTTACATAATTATTAAGTGAAATCTATAAAGAGTAAAATAAATAGGTATTTGATGGTGCAATATCTGATCAATAAAACCTCTCCACTCAAGCAGTAAGAATTTTTGCCTTGTAACCAAAATCATCATCATCATATCGTGCTGGCAGCACGGATATCCCTGACCCTCTCTCGCCACTCCTCCCTATCGTTCATCGCCCTAGGCAGGTCTTCAGGACAACATCCTGTATCCTCACACAGCTGCTGAATGTACGTTCGTGCTGGTCGTCCTGCTTTTGCGCGGCCGTGTGTGGGGATCCATAAGAGTACATCTCTTATGAGTTCATCTCTGCTTCTCCAGCAATGTCCTGCATGTCTGGTTCGCCTAACTTGAATAGATTTCGTGATAGGGGGCAGGTGGCCGTACAGTTGGTGTCTTGTGGGGTGCCGCTGCCAGGACTTGTTGAGGATTGCACGCAGCATTCTTGTGTAATTGCCATCTAGTTTCTTCTCGAGCCGTCTTGTTAGCGTCCATGTAGTGCATCCATATAGCAGTATCGATGTGACCGCTGCCTGGAAGAAACTGCCACAGATTTTTCACTAATTACTACCCTTAAATGGGATAATTAGTCATCATACTTTGTTAAAATGAAACAAATACAGTTTAGTTGAACAGGTTGTATTGTGCTTATGTAAGAGCCATACATGAAAATAATTGACATAATTCAACTTGTATAAATGAATTTCTCCATGTGATTTGGATATTCTGAGAATGTTGACCATCTCTTGTGTTATACGATGTCAGTTATTCTCAATTTTGTTGCTATTAATTTCAACTGTTTTCCACGATCATTTCAGTTTTATGTGCTGAGAAATTTCTTGTATGAAACTTTGCAAACCATTTTTGACATGTTTTATCATTTACAAAATTTTCTCTATACACTTTGCAATCCCATTTTTACCTTTCTTAAAATGAAAATGCATCATATGCTAAAAATGTTGCAGGTATTTTTCATGTTAAAATCAATAAAAGTATTCTCAATTTGCACACTGATGTAACAGCTGTCACAATTAAAAGAAATTTTCATGAATGAAGGTAGCTAACTCTAAATGCTCCTAATACCACCAAACAACATAAACTGAATTAACTTTTCTGGTTACCCAATGTTGTTTTATATAAATCTTTGTGTTTATATAGAGATATTTTATTTGTACCTTGTGGATCAAGAGTCGATCAATAAGTCTGTAGCCTGACATTAAATTTAATAGCTAAATCTTTATTTTAAATTGTCACTGTATCTATATGATTGATATTCATCGCACATTTAACAATGGAAGAGATGATATGAAATATAAACACCTTTTCACTGTGGATTTATCAAGAGTACATTTATGCTTATGTATATGAATTTGGATTCAATTAGGTGTAATTGTTTAATATATCAACTCCTCATGGGTTATTTAATGTCAACATTTTATTGATTTGCAAATTTTTTATTGCAATCAAAACTATCTTTTCAATATTCTACTGCAATCATCTTTTTAATCACATTTTTTTTTTCAGATAACTTTAATAATAATCATTCATTTGCACAGTTATATAGTTTCAAACGTTCTTATATAATATTAATAATTTATGCACAATTTTATGGTTTAAAGTAACAATCCATATTTAATAATAGCTGTTTGTTTGAACACAGTTGTACAGTTTCAAGTATTCCTTGTTAAAACCAAATAATTTGCAAAGAATTATATGGTTTCAAGTAAGTGATAATATTACTTAGTAAAAAAAAAATTATTACTTCAGGTAATGATTCTTAATACAAATAATTTGCATGCAGTTATATGGTTACAGTGTTTGCCAATGGCCCGGGAGACCTGGGTTCAATCCCAGGTCGCGTCATGCCAAAGACTCAGAAATGGTACTTGATGCTACCTTGCTTAACACTCAGCATTGTAAGGTAAGGATCAAGGGTAAAGTGGAGCAATCCAGGGAATGGAGTAGCACCCTTCCCTACACCTCGGTGTAGTAGCTGTTGAAAAGGGAACCTTCGGGTCACCCTCGACTATGGTTGCCAACTTTACTTACTATATGGTATCAAATATTTCTATCTAATACAAATAATTTTCAAACAAATCTACTTGACCTCTAGCTAAAGTCCAATCAGTGACTACCACTCCAGGTCAGAGTAGACCTGAGAGTAATGGCAACAAAGGGATATATCATAGCCACTAAATACTCATATTCAGTTTGAAGAAATGCCACATCATCTATGTCTTTAGGGAACAGAATTTTCCACTGCAACTGGAAGTGAATTGTGCCATTGACACATCACAATCACCTATTTCATCAGTAAAAGGAATTTTCCATTACAAACTCAGAGGTTATTTTCAAGACAATTAATTCTGTGAGTTGTCTTGGAAGTATTTTCTGACTGTTGAGTGTGGCAGGTAATAATTGCAAATTTCACTTAGTTATATAATGACCTGTTTCATTATCAAACAAAATTAAGGAGAAGTATTCTATCCAAAATCTGACACATAAAAATCTAGTAAATAAGCAGTCGATCTTTGCAATAAGATCAGTCGTCACTAACAACATCAGTATAAAGTGCAGATGACTAGACACCTTTCTTTAGCCATTGACAGCAAATGCAGAGGTCCAGCCAATCAGCTCAGTCAACAGTTCAACCTTCCTTTCAACAGTCCTTTTCCAAATTCAAAGTCTTCACATCTATTTTACCTCTGGTCTTATTTACAGAATTTGTTTAAAACCTAAAATTCTAAAACAATGACAATATAATTAATTCCATTACTCAGAGTTTCATATGGGACAATCCATGATCATAAGTAAACAAACGGCCATATTGGTTTATGTGAGAGTGTAAGAAGGACGGGTTTAAAAAGGCATCTCCGTATGCAGAGTGTGATAGTCTAAGTTCTTTGTTTTTAACAATCCATGATCATAAGGCGGTACGGGACGGAATGGAGAGGAGTTCATGTGTTATATATGTATATTGGAAGAGAAAGAGAGAGAAACAAAGAGAAAGAAGAAAAATATATACTTGTTCAGATCTACAAACTTACCAACTTTTTATCTAACTTATCTCCCTTCAAAAGCATTAGCCTTGCTATTTAATTGATCCTACTATCCATAGGCTCATTTATGATTCTTACCTTGTCCCTACCTATCTTCAGTGGCTATATCCAATAGTAAGTAAAAGTAAAGTTGGCGACCATAGTCAAGGGTGACCTGAAGGCTCCCTTTTCAACAGCTACTACACCAAGTTGTAGGGGAGGGTACTACTCCTTATCCAATAGAATATTTCTAAATTCTTTCAAAATGTTCATATCCTGCCACAAAAAGATTTTATTATTCACAAATTATACTTACTTCATTGCAATGCTTGAAAATTTTAGCTGATATATATATATATATATATATATATATATATATATACATTATATGAGAAAGAGAGATAAAGAAGGAAAGAAAACTGGAAAAAAAAAAAAGAAAACTTAAGAAAGAAGGACAGGAAAAAAAAGAAAGAATAGCAGACAAAAAAAATTGAATTGTAAAGACAGAAAAAAGAAAAATATTGAAACAAAAAAAAAGCAGTAAAATAAAAAGAGAATAACAAAATGAGTGGCCTAAAAAAAGAGAAACAAAAAAAAATTCTTAAATCATAAATTTGATAAAGAAAAAAAGAAAAAAGTAAGTGTAAAAAAAAGATATGAGAAAGTTTTTAAAATTCAAAAGAAAGAAAAATATAAGTGAGACAGAATAAAAAAAGCAAAGAATGACAAAAATGGAAGAAAATCAAGTTGAGATAAAAAGATGAAAAAGAAATAAAGATAAATAAAGAATGAAGAAAAGTAAATTAAAAAAAATCAAAATCAAAAGAAAGAATAAAAAATATGTTGTAATATTAAAAAACTAAGTCAAATGAAAGAAAAAGCAAAAAAAGAAAAAAAAAAGAAAGTTATAAACAAAAGAAACATATAAAAAGAAAACAGATTAAAATAAGGAAAAAGTTAAGAAAGATTAATAAATGAAGGTGAAAGAGAGAGAAAGAAAAAAAAAAGAAAGAAAGAGCTATTAATGGCATTAACGATCCCTTCATCTCATCTTAAGTAGAAAGAGTACAAATCATATCCCATTTCCATTTATCAAAGGGCTTTGGATTGGGCTTGTGTCACTGCGGCAACACGGCATGCAGCTGTTTGGGTTGGATTAGTTGATGAAGAAGTAGAGCAAACATGGCTGCCCCAAAATGTCCACTGTTTGGTCCATCTTCACCATTTGCTTTGAGGCAGCTGACACACAACTGAGCAAATAACCTTGCTTGTAGTAGATTCTTTCTATTTCTCCCTCTTTTCCTTTTTAAATCTGTGAACCACTTGTTCAATTCTCAGGTGATGTTGATGGTGGGATTAGAAGAACAGTTATCTGTAGCCTGATTTACCCGCTAAGTAAAGGCGTCTAGGCCACACAGAAAGGCAGAGAAGAACAGTTTTCGTCTCAGTTTCACAACAGACTTTGTGCTTGGCAACAATAAATTAGCAGAAATCTTATGATGCAGGTGTTAAAAAAATCATGTTTTCAAATAGGAAAGGTTTTTTTTTATTAAATATCTCAAGTGAAAACCATGCCAGCAAAACAAGAATTATATTAATTGACAAATTTTAATGCCACGTCAACTTGTCTAGGATTATTTTATGCCTTGGGGTTAAGGAATTGTATTCACTGTATGTCCATATCTATATTATCGGTCTAGTTGTTTCTTAAGACATTTTTTCACATGATCCTATCATATAAAAATAATTTTTAATCTTATCTTTTTGACCAATTGATGGAACCCTAACAGGTACAACCAGTCCAGATCAGAGTGAACCTGGGAGTAATGGCACTGAAGAGGGGACAAAAATTATGTTGTTGTAAAGGTAAAAGAGGAAATGGTTCTTAGTTAAATTAGCTTCTCTTGAATAGATATATTGATAAAATATTTGACAGAATTGAAGAGAAATAAAATATGAAAACAAATTTGGTGGGTTAGGGTGTGTATATATATATATATATATATATATATAATATTTGCAAATAGGTTTCTGACATAGGTTTTTTTAATATTAATGGAAAAAAAAAAGCTTTCCTAGGCAAGGGCCCCTTCATCCTCTTCAAAGTACTTCACTTGAGACCTCATTTCACTGATCCCAGCATCCCTGCAACTTTTCAAAAACATCTTCAAGTCCTTTTTAAGGATATCTAAAAGTTGGCAAGTCATATTCTCCTTAAGATCATGTGCAGTGACAAGGAAGAAGATTATGTAAGAATTTTTATATATATATAACAATTAGTTTTGAAAAGAATGTAAAAAGTGCTCCCTGCCATTATGACGGAGTTGATTTAAGAACCTATAAATGACTGGAGCTCCACCCTCTAAGCTTTGTATTTTCATACTCATTAGATGGACAGATTTTACAAGTTACATCAAAGGCACAGGTCTAAATGACTGCTTCTGCAGTTCTTAAATAATTTTCAGAAAATGATGAACAATAAATGCTAGGAGCTATATATATATATATATATACACACACACACACACACAAGTCATTCAAAAAGTTCTAAGCCTCACCCAGGAAGAAGAGCTACAGCTGGATATTTTTGTGGTGGTATTACACTATCACTTCTTAAAAAACTAGAAAAACTAAGATTTTTGACATTTCTTGATGCGCAACAAATCTAAAATTTGAATGAGGCTTCAAACTTTTTGAAAGACCCTCTCATATATATATATATATATATATATGGTGTCATCCACTGACAGACTTTTTCGTTGTATCACAAATCTTCAGTGTGGCTAGACACACAGGATGCTTCAAGCTGGGCTCGAAACCTGCGTAACTTTATGCTAGATTTAGTATCTAAAAGCTTAGCTATTTTGGTGACATAAGTCAGCTCAGGAATTATCATCAACATCATCATCATGTCATGCTACTAGCAGGCTCTTTTGCCACTCGTTTCTATCATCCGTTACTCCCGGGAAGTCTTCAAGGCTACATTCTGTATTGGCACAGAGCTGTTGCATATAGGTTCTAGCTGGTTGTCCTGCCTTTGCTCATCCATGTGAAGGGGTCCACAGGAGTATATTGTTTTTGAGTTCATCCTTACTTCTCCAGCAGTTTCATGCATGTCTGGCCCATCTAATTTGGATAGTTTTCGTGATTGGTGGTAGGTGGCCATATAGCTGCTGTTTTGTTGGGTGTTGCCTCCAGGACTTGTTCAGTATGGCTTGCAGCATTCTTGTGTAGTTGCTATCAGGCTCTTTCTTCATACATTTAGTTAGTGTTCCTGCAGTGCACCCACATAGTAGTATCAATACAAACACTGCTTGGAAAAAACTGTGTTACATTTTATCGGTAAGATCTGACTTCCATATAACCGATAGCCTATCGATAGCTGTCCATGCTTTTGCTAGTTGTGTGCTGATGTCATTCTCAGTTGATAAGACACTGCTTTCTAGGTAGGTGAACTTTTCCACTAGTTTGAAAGCCCCACCCTTTAGCATGGAGATGTCGCCTCTTTGATTAAAGCACATTTATTGTTTTGTCTGTGTTGACATGGAGGCCTATGTTACCTGCTGCTCGTTCCAAGTTATGTAGCAGGGATTCGGCATGGGCAGGTGAATTTGCTAGAAGCGCTATGTCTGTGTCTGAAATAGTTTGTGTGGGGTATCTTCTGCTTCTTTCCTTTGCCAGCTTGAAACTATTTTCTTTCATTAAATCTATAGATGTTTTAAAAATGTAGTCTTAACAGATAATAAACAGGTTAATGTATCTCCTTGCTGCACGCCTGCTACAATGTCGAAGTAGTCTGTGTCTCCATCCAATGAATGGACTTTTACTTTTCTGTTTTTATACAGTATCTTTATGGCTGTGATGGTTTCTTTGGGGAGGTTGTAAGCAGGAAGTATTTGCTCCATCTTCCCTCTGTGTATGGAGTCAAATGCCTTGGAGAAGTCGACAAATAATAGTGTTGCTTTGGGTTTTTTTGCATGTACACCTAGAATTTGATGGATTGTCAAAATTTGTGATGTTGTGGATCGATTCCTCTGAAATCCATTTTGGTTCTCCCTAAATATTTTTTCAATTTTGGGTTCTGTGCAGTTGCGTATTAGAGCATTGTAGATCTTGGCCACTATGGATGTAAGGGTTATACCTCGGTAGTTGTTGGCAATTCGAAGGTCACACTTCTTTGAAAAAGGGAGGATGCATCCCTTTGTCAATCTGTCTATTATGTTCTGGTTATATATGGTGTTACAGTATCAGAGGAGTATTTCCTCTAATTCCCTTGTCTTCCATACTTCTGGGGGTATTTTGTCAAGCCCCGCTGCTTTCCTATTTTCAATTTTTCTTAGTACTGAGTCGAGTTCTTCTTGTGTAAACTGTCCTAGTTTGATGTCTCATTGATTACGAATAATTTTTTTGATTGGTTCATCTATAACTTTCAGCTGTCTTCCAAATAAGTTCTTGATATGTTGTTTCCACAAGTGTATTCGTTCTTCTTGGCTAGCAGCTTTCAGTTTAGCTCTCCCAGTACTCTTTCTTCTGCTCACTTCATTTATTGTCTACTATGCTATCCTAGTTTGTCTATCTTCAACCGTCTCTAATCATATTGATCTGATATTGTATGTATTTTGTCTGTTCTTTTAGGTATACATTAGTTAGTCCATTTTTAGCCTTCCTAAGTTTCTGAGCATTGATATTGATTGGGTTCCTCCTATTGTGTAGGGAAGCAATTTTTATTTTTTCTAACTGCTAATGTCTCCCATGGGACTCTAGGTTTAGCTCTTTGTTTAGTTGGTATGCATTCTGCTGCTGCTTCTAAGTGGGCATTGACGAAATTCTCATATTCGTCATTTGGAAGGGGTGTTTCTGATATCTCCTGTAGTGTATTGAATTTGTTTCTTAGTGTTAATGTATATTTATCACTAATATCCCTGTTGTTAAGCAGGGCCAGTATTAGTGTATGGTTGGGGTTGTTTGGGTCGCATTCCTTTGTAGGCTCAGTCATATCTTTGCCATGACAATTCAGTGATTGGAGAACACACCTTCGAAAGAGGAATATGCCTTGCAATTCAATGTGCTATTATTCCATTTCTCTTTTTATGAGGATGTAGTCTATCTGTTCTTTAGCATTATTTGTGTCAGGGTAGGTCCATAGTTTTCCCTTTCTTTTCTGAAATTTAGTATTAAGGTATGTTAATCTATTTTCTAGCATGAAATCTGTTAGATGTTTGCCATTTCTCTTTGACGAGTTGTTTAGGCTAAATTCAGCCTACACAACTCGTCAAACAGAAATGCTTACGTTTTTATCTATTTGTGCATTCATGTCTCCCCTGATGATGAGAACGTTGTGTTTCAGGATGTTACAAACAAGGGAGGATAGCTCATTATAGAAGGCAATGAGGTCCATTTCTTCACTAACATTGGTAGTGCTGTAGCAGGAGATGATTGTTGTGCTGGGGCAGCTACGATCATCCTCAGTTGTGTTTTCTCGATGCTATTAAGTGATTTTAGGGCCTATGGTCTGTGGCGTTGACAGAGTTTTTCCATGCAGATCCAGAGACAAATGTCCATCCATTACTGGTATCATGATATTTAATATCTTTGCAATGAATGTATCCGTGTTCTTGTATGCATGTTATGTCTCTGTTATGATCTATCACTGAAGCTGTCTGCTCCGGTAGTTGGCCGATTCTATTTAAAGTTCTAATGTTGAATGTCACTATTTGTATTGTGCTTTTACATTTTAGTAATTTTTGTTTTAGTTTGGGTTCTGTAGCTGATTTTTCGAATACTGTGGCCAGAGCTCTAACCTCAGCAGGATGCACCCCTTTTTTCTCTGATGAATTAAAAAAAAAATAAATAAAAGATAAAAATAAAAATAAAATAACAGTGGACTTATACTAAGTTAAAACTTAATACATGCTCAGGGTGGGGATGGGGAAGAATTTTTTTTAAAAAATATCCCCATGGACACAATGGGAAGCAGTGTGGTAGACATAAAGGTGGACGAACTCAACGACGGGTCAATGGCACACCAGACCAGGTGCTGGGCAGACAAATCCCATGGGACAACAGCCAGGATCAAATAGTTCGATTGGGGAAATACTACTGCTGTTCATCTATTAGGATGATTTCTATAGATGAGAATAAAACACAGCCATCGAAAGATTACCATGACTCAGGAATTATAATGCATATGTATTAGCTTTGTTTAAATTTTGTGCTATCGGATACCAGAGTGCTCAGTTTGCTTGAACAGCTTTGCATTACGCAGGTGGCAGTCATTAGTTCCTTCACCAGAGTGCTCAAGGGGAGTGTATACATTGTCATCTATAGAGAGCTTTGTTGTATCACAACTCTTCTGTGTGGTTAGACACGCAGGACACTTCAAGCTGGGATTGAAACCCACCTAACTATACACTAAACTTGGTATCTAACCACTCAGCCACTTTTGTGACATACATCAGCTCGGGAATTATAATGCATTATGTATTAGCTTTCATTTATTTACATTTTGCGCTATCAGATACTGACTGTAGTGTTCTCATCAAATGGTTGAGTGAAAACAAACATAATAACCCAACTTGCCTCAAATATTGGACCTTTCATTGTTTATTGTCTTTACTTTGTTCAGTTATCAAAGCCATAGAACTGTAAATGGGTGATGATCACTAGCTGTTTGGCCAGAGATTCACAATCAGCTCTTTCTTATTTGTTGTGCAGGATAAATCAGCTCATTTTATATTCTGTTTTTTTTTTTTTTTTTAGTCCTCCTTGAAACTTGTCTTGCTTAAATGAATTCAACCACAAAGAGCCAGAATAGAAAAAAAAACAAATTTCATTTATGAGGGTTCTCAGAATAAGGAACCTCACTTTCTGTGTACATTTGACCTACTCTTGTGACCACTTAGCAAACTGATGGAGTTTTGAAAGTTTAGACAACTCAGTTTTTATTGCTGCTTTTATAGGAGCATGTCAAGCATTGTGGCTTTTATCACAAATTTTACTGTTTTTGTCTCCCTGTCAGAGTTTTAACTTTATCAACTTTTCTCTTTTCCAGCTGCAGAATTTTAATTACCTACTTATTTGCACTTCAATACCACTTCATTTTAGCACTTCCTTACAATATTACACAAATTACAGATGATTCCACATCCAACTTTTGATGCTTCATAAACTTGTCTTCATTTTCACAATGCCCAAACATTTCTTTACAGAAATTCTTTTGTTTTGGTCATTTAGTTTTTACAGTCTCAAGTAAAATTTCTAACTTCTGGCTTTTCTCTCTTTATGGATTTCTGAGGTTTGTGTAGGTAATTAGCATTAACATGCTCCAACAGCATATTTTAACAGTTCACAAACATCCTTTCATATTACATTTCTTGAACCAATTGTGGACAGATCTTCTAAGTAGCAGTAATTTCAAAAAAATGTGGTAAAACATTCCATATAAGAATTTATTTTTTTCTTCAAGCAGAGAAATACCTTCTCAACAGCTGTAGTTTTTGGCACACTGACTGACTAAGGAACACCTGATGCTTTGAAAGATTTGATAATAAATTCAAGTATTTCTTAAAAAAATGTTATTATCTTAAATAGTTTTTCTTTCAAATAAATTTTTGAAAACCTCAAATCTTTTGTAGACGTCTGAAACGGCAACATTCATTAACTCCTAATGTTACCATGTGAACAAGTTTAGAGTCTGAAGAAATTTTTAAATAAAACTGATAAAATGGATAAAAAAGTTATATTTTAATCATACATGTTTAATAGAAGCGTTTCTATATAAGTATTCAAGATTATAGGGGACAGTCTTTTTTAAAATACTTGCTTAAAGGACTCTTTTTGGCACCATTAAACTAAATTTCATCAGTCTCAATATCAAGGTGTGCCAAAGCACAGATTCCTTTGACCATCTCTTGACATCTTAATCCTAGCAATTATCACACTTAGTAAGTCCTCTAGATAGCACCCTGTGTCCAAAGAAGATCAAGTAATATTCTATTTATTGTATTCTTGTTATAATCAGTTGCAAAAAATAAAGTCCAGTCAGCAGAGCTTAGAATATACTGACTGTATCCTCTAGAGTAGAGTAAGATCCCTTCAAAAGGGGTGTCCTGAGTAACACACTAAACTGGATTTGGTGGCGAGACTTCAGTTTTGAGGTTTGCGGGAGTGTGAGTATGCCTTTGTTGCCATTACTCCCAGATCCACTCTTACTTGAAATGCTAGAATATTTTAAGGGTCGAATAGAACCATTTGTTTTTTTTTAGTTTCTTTGTTTAATAGTATATCAATCTTTGTGGGTTATTTAATGCCAAAGCTATCTTTGTAGAAGAACAACCGTAATACCATTGAAAGCATAGGTGGGGGTGGAATAAAGGGGGTTCATGCCTTTCCCAAGGGGCATTAGTCCTAAAGTGAACATAATGTGACTAGAGTTTGAATTCGCTTACTTTGAGGTTGCAGTCCAGCACTTAAGCCATGCCACTGAGAGGACTTTCTAAAAGAGATCTGTCAGAAAATTATTGGTTAAGAATATGGGAAACCATATTACTGTGCACAAATAAGTGATTATTATTGAATAGAATTATTGATATTAAACCTCTGAAATCAGAAGATGATTTCGTGTACTTTTGTAGTAATATCTCATTTACTGAAAGCGATGTCAACACATGCATAGCAAAGATATGTACAGCCATTAATAGGTTACTGAGCATATAGAAATCTAATCTCTCTATTAAAACTGGAATTTTTTCAAGGTGTATCCATGTCAGTACTATTGTATGGCTGTATCATATGGACTTTAAGAAGATGTTAGAACAAAAAGCAAGATGGGAACTAAACAAAGATGTTATGAGCTGTTTTGAACAAATCCTGTGAGCAGCACCTCACAATACGGCCACTTACCTCCCATCTTACAAACCATTCAAGTAAGATAAACATGACATTCTGAAGTGAAGTTCTCCAGTGGGCTCTCACATACAGACATGCCAGTGTTGGCCAACCAGCAAAGACTTGTATTCATCAGCTTTGGACAGGCACTAGATGCTGTCTAGAGGACTTGCTTGGAGTAATGACCATATGGGATGGATTGTGAGTGAAAGTCAAGGGAATCGATGTTATCTTCATGACTTGATGAGGATGATTATAATCAAATATTTATGAATTAAATTTAGCATTGAATAACTCATAAGGAGTTGATATGCCATTAAATAAATAAACCAAACCAAAACATAACTAAGAAGTTCTCTATAATGGGTGAATGATATTTTTCCTTCTTTAGAAATTTATAATCTTCAAAGGGAACACAAAGGCAGGCTATATATTCTTAAGTTGCAAAATGGATTAGATCCTCATGTAGTCATTGATAGCATTTTATCACTATTGGGCTAATATAAATCTTGCTAAGATTTACTATCTTTGTATGCCCTTCCATCACCAGAATGTAGCCAGTTTGTCCCTCTTCTGTTGATACTTTTATGGAAGATGTTTTGATTGCATTCATTGGTTCTATCTATTTGTGAATTTCCTGTAAGAAATTGTTTTACTGTTTCTAATGAGCAGCATCTTTTCTTTCTGAAGATTTCAACATTAGCTGCCAGTTCCGTTTCAGCTTTTATAGAACATCTGCATAGTGGATTCAACTCAATCATAAATATTTTCTTCACAGCTACAATCTTGTCAGCCAGAGTTAATAAGTATTTACACTATCTTGGTTTGGATTTCTGATTAGTTGTTCTTTTGTAATAGTCTTTTGCTACATTCTTCAGTTGTCATTTAATAATCTTTGCCTACAGAGATCAACTGACCTTAATTAGGGTATCTTTCTGTATAAAAATTTTGAATTAGAATATTAATAAATAGATGAACAGTGAAGATTTAAAAGAGTCTGCTCATCATTTACTAAGCTTAGCTTAGTTTAGAACAAAGCCAGAAGTACTGGACATTCTGTGAGAATTAAACTCACTAACAATGCCATACAGGTGTGAAAGTGGGTGGTGTAACAATTATGGTCTTAGGAAATGGACATAACAGTGCAAATTCCAATTCTAGATGAAGCTTTTTGTTTTTCACTTTACCTTAATGCCATTATGAAAGATATGAACCCATCTTTTCTCCATTCCAGCTACAGGTAAATAATTGTTATGGTACCTACTTTATGAACTATAATGAACTCTTCCTATTACTAAGAATACTGGGAGAATATTCATCTCGGTGTAAAGTTAACTCCAGCTTTGGTTGGCCATGTCTGGCTGGGGCGCGGATCTGGCCGAGTTGGCTTGTTGACTTGACATTTCCTCCGGCCTCAGGGGGCCATACCCTCCAGGCTTTTATCCCCTTATGGGGGGTTAGGTTTATTACCTGGCGCCTTAGGCGCCCCCATTAAGGGAAATGCTGACAGGGCCGAAGGTATTTTTGGCAAATGCTGGACGCATGTGGGCTGAGGCCCTGCGACCGGACCCACCTTAAAAACGGTCTTGTGCCAAACTCACTCGTTCGGTGGGGTGTATGATAGATACCTAAGTTAACTCCACCCTAACACTTTGGCAGTCAGACTGACATTCAACACTCTTTTACCTATGCTGTATTTATACTTTCGTTCAATATACTTGTTTTATGTAATCCCGAGTTCGTGTCTTTCTTCTGGACCTTTTACTGGTCCACAACACTGGCAACAAGGAAAATTAAAGGATCTTTTTAATTGAGAACCTTAAAACAAAAAAAACGAGGAAAGATTCCAAAAACTTCTACTTGAACAATGGCAACAAAACGAAGAAAGATTACTAGAACAACAGCAAAGGTTTGAAGAATTATTACTACAAACAATGTCGAATAAGGGTCAAAATAACAAGAACGAAACTGTTTTTTCACAAGATGCCATTTGGAATACGATTGACAATTTCACTTATTCCTTAAATGAGGATAAAACTTTCGCTTCATATTTCAGAAGGGTTGAGGATGTATACAAAATAGACTGCGAAAAATAGGCAGACTCTAAAAAAGTTTGCCTATTGCTAAAAAAAACAGGGACCATCGAACATAACAAATTCGTGGACTACATTTTACCTAAAAAAACTAGCGACTTGACTTTTTCTGAAGCTGTTAAACTCCAAAGAGAATTATCTAGCCTTAAAACTTCACTATTCCACAAAAAGTGAAATTGTTTGAACTTAACCAAAAAATCCAGCGAAGACTACTTAACATTTGCCTCAATTGTTAATAAACACTGTGACGATTTTAAACTAGCTGAACTTAGCACGGATAACTTTAAATGCTTAATATTTGTACAAGGACTTGTATCAGCCAAAGACAGAAATTAGACGTAGAGTCCTAACCAAGTTAGAAGGTGAGTCAAATTTGACTTTACAAAGCATAGCCGAAGACTACCAAAGATTTGTAAGTGTTAAAAAGGATTCTAAAGATATCAAAGAGTCAGGCATTGCACACTTAAGGAAGATACATCAGAAATCACATTTCAATCCTCTTTCAAAAACAAGTCAAACTAAAAAGAAAGATTATTTTCACCCCCACTCCCCACAAAAACAAGTTAATCCAATAAAAAACAAGAAAATTTACTGCCTAGCCCCTGTTCGCATTGTGGAGCCCTACCAAGTTCATATTGTGTTTTATGATTGTGGTGACAGCGTGTCGTGTTGATGAAAGAAAGTTTGCCAGTTTTTTCTTTTGAATCTGATTCGCAGCCATCTGTAGCTAGGTGATGAACTTTGGCTGTGGAAGAAAGGAATTTGCCTGACAGAGTATCGGCTACTGCAACTGCTACGGCTTAATGACTTAGTGAATGACTCCCTGACTGCGTGTTACTTATACCCTAACAGTGGATCACAGAATCGTCCTAAGATTTTGGCGCATAGACATTTATTGACCAATCAGATTCGTATTTTACTATTTTATTTTAGAGCCTAAATATTTTCTGTTAATTGACTTCTGATCCTATTTTTCTAGAATGTTCTTATTCTATGTTTTAACTGATTGGTTGAAAAATATAAAAATGCTAATGCAGTTTTGATCCTAAATTTCTAAAATGTTCTTATGTATGTTTTTATTGCTTATTTTAAGACTAGAAAAAATGTGTATCCCATAAATCTACAAAAACAGACCAACTGGAAAGCACAAGTATAAGAAAATATGTGAAGGTAGAAATCCTAAATAAAAAAGTCAGATTACAACTTGAGTCTGGGTCGGATTTGTCTATAATCAACCTGCATACATGAAAAAGGTTGAACAAACCAACCATGCTAAAAACCAACAAAACTGCCAGATCGGTGACAGGTAAAAAAATTAAATTTGAAGGGGAAATAATTACTAATGTAACTTTTAATGGAACTGCTAAAAAATTGAAAATGTTCATGTTAAAAAACTCCGACAATATATTTGGCACGGACTGGATGCAACAGTACAATCTGTTGAATCTACCAAAAAAACACTTTTTGCCAGAAAATAGAAAGTCTGATGACTGAGTCAGAAAAATTTTAAAAGGAATTAAAAGAAACCTTTCCCAAAGTTTTTACGGCTGGTCTTGGTGGATGCAAAAAGATGTCATCAAAAATTGAATTAAAAGAGAACATTCAATCAATATTTTTAAAAAATGTGCCTTTAGCCTCATTGGAAAAAATAAACGAGGGATTAGACTGACTAGTAAGGACCGGCATTTTATCTAAAGTAGAGTACGGTCAGTGGGCCGCACTGACGGTCTATGTAAAAAAATATAAGGAGATCTGCATGTGCTCCGATTTTTCAACAGGTTTAAATGCAGCACTCAAGGATAACCACTGTCCACTTCCAAGCCCAGAAGTTTTTACAAAACTTAATGGAGGCAAATTCTTCTCAAAAATCAACCTCAGTGATGCTTACCGCCAAATACCCATTGAAGAAGAAAGCTCAAAACTACTATGTATAAACACGCATCGCAGATTATACAAGTTTGAAAGACTTGCTTTTGGGGTCAAGGTTGTGCCAGCGATTTTCCAGCAAGTTCTGGACACTATGCTGGGCGAACTTGATTTCATGATTACTTACCTAGATGACATCCTGATAAATAGTAAAACTATGGAAGAACACTGGGGACACGTTCACAAAGCGATTTCACAAATACAGGACTATGGCTTCAAAATAAAAGAAAATAAATGTGACATCATGAAAGGAATCAAATATCTGGGTCATATCAGAGATAAAGATGGCAGGAGGCCAGATCCTGAATGGACCGTTGCAATAAAGAATATGCCAGCTCCTGAAAATGTCACATCTCTACAGAGTATCCTAGGATTGGCAAATTATTATCAAGCATTCACCCCAAACATTCATAACCTCCGCACTCTGCTGAACAAACTCTTAAGAAAAGATAAGGCTTGGGAATGGACACCCGAATGCCAGGAAGCATTCGATAAAACTATTAAAATCCTGACGTTGGATTTATTCCTCACACATTATGACCGAACCTCGAAATTATCATATTTACTGACCCCTCTGCTCAGGCAGGATATGACACAAGGTTAATTTTTAAGCGGAGTTTTAACAGGTTTGAATTCAGAGTTTTCCTTCTCCTAGACTAGTTGCCTCACTAAGGCTGAAGAACCCAGTTATTTACCCATAGTTGGAGGGAGAATAATTGAATTCATACCTTTCGCAAGGGTATTAGTGCTATGTGAAATGCAATCAGTCTCGTCCAGGATTTGAACTCGTATTGCCGTGTCCATTTCCTACAACAATAACCATTACACCACGGGCACCATCAACCTTGAAATTATAGTTGCTAGCGATGCAAGCTCGTACAGAATAGGAGCATGCATCCCTCATAAAATGCAAAACGGAACTCACAAGCCCATTGTGCATGCATCGAGGATCATGCTCCCAGCAAAGAAACATTATTCTCAAATCAAAAAAGAGGCATTAGCAATCATCTTCGCAGTCACGAAATTCTACTGTTACTTACACGGAAGATTCTTCACGTTACAAATGGACCATGAACCTTTACTCACCAGTTTCAGTTAAAAAAAAAAAGGTCTGCCCTTATACACGGCAAATAAACTGCAGAGGTGGTGGACAATTCTTCTAAACTACAATTTTAAGATGGAATACCTCCCCTTGAAAAAAATCTGTCATGCTGACGGATTATCAAAACTGGTTGCAAGACATAGAGAGCCATTAGAAGATTCTGTGATGGCTTCACTATGAACTGATGGGGAAATAAAAAGCATTTTGTGTAACACAAGAAGAGAACTCCATGTGACCCTACATGAAATAAAACACGAAGCCCTCAATGATGAATTTATCAACTTAACAGAAATAAAAATTACAGAGAAGGACCAACACATTTCAAGCAGTTTTTCTCTATGTGACGAGGTACTCATGTACAGTGAGAGAGTCGTCATTTCCCAAAAAACTACAACGGAGAATCCTGAAGGATTTTCATGTTGGCCATAAAAAATAGGATACAAAGTCTAATGCACAGCTACATATACAGGCCTAAAATGGACCAGGACATCATCAGTATATGCAAGGGGTGAGCAACCGTGGCCAAAAGCAGACTGACATTGGTCAAGGATACATGTGGACTTTGCGGGCCCATTAGAAGGTTTTTACTATCTAATTATAGTGGATAGCTATAGCAACTGGCCGGAAGTGTTCCGATGTAAAAAGCCCACTATGGAGGTAACAATAAACTTCCTTCATGAATTGTTCACCCATTTTGGGTTGGTAGATTGTCTGGTCAGTGACAACGGAACACAATTCACATCTGTCGATTTTAAAGAGATCTGTGAGACTTTCCTAATAAAATACATTACGACCCCTCCGTACTATCCGAGGTCAAACGATCAAGTAGAACACTATTTTGACACCTTAAAAAGAGCTCTAAGAAAAGCTTGCGGCACTCCCACAGAAAAGGCCCTGCAGCAGTTTTTACAGGTATACAGGATCACACCAAATGTTCATTATATCCGACAGAAATAATATTTGCGTGTAACATAACATCCGTTTTTGACAAATTGCTGCCAAAACAAACCAAACACGGTCAAACCTCTATTGCACCAAGGAAACAATACATCCCAGGGGAAAAAGTATTCTACAAGATGTTTAGAAATAACACATCTTTCTGGGAACCTGGTATGATAAAAAGGGATTGGAAATATGGTTTACATAATCCAAGGCCTTCAGTTCTCTCATAAGAGACACTTAAATCAAATAAGGAAATGACTGTCGGATGACACTCATAGTAGTCCCCAGGAAGAAGTTGTGGATATCATATACGACACTTTTGACATTCAGATACCCCAAGCAGCCTCAGAACGGTGACAATCTAAAAGGAAATGGAAGTCTCTGGATCCTATCATTATCAATCCAAAAAAGGGACGATATTGAGACTCCAGTGGAGGTAAGGTTTTGGGAGGGGGTGTTGTGGTACCTATCTTACGGACTATAATGAACTTTTAGCGAAGTAATATTGTCATTATTTTTAGCGTGTAAATGTTGTAATGTGTGTGTGTGTGGTTTGGTTTGTTTGGTTTTATGGCATATCAACATTTGTAGGTTATTTAACGCCAAATCCATTTTTATGTAAATAATCTGTTCTATTGAAAATACTTCAGTTTAGCATAAGTACACAGTTTAATTGTCAAAAACATTTCCATTTCAAACTATTCAAGCAGTTATATGTAATAATTCAGTTAAGTGTAAATACAGTTTTAATGTTGAAAAACAGTTCTATTTGAAATAATTCAGTTAAGCATAAGCACGCAGTTTAAGCGTAAGTACGGTTTAATTGTCAAAAACGTTTCTATTTCAAGCTATTCAGTTTACTCAATTCATTTTAGTATAAGTATGCTGTTAGTTCTATTTAACCCATAGATAGGGCCCTATCAGGTGCTACCACTCCGGGCCAGAGTGGACCTGGGAGCGATGGCAATGAAGGGGTACTCCGCATTCCCCAAAGCTCCAGCACTGCTGGAACCTCACCATCAGATTGTTTAGTGTCATATCCAGGACACTCGTTAGGCAGTGTCTTACCCCTCTGCAGAGGTGCAGTCAGTGTATTCTACAGTGTATTCTACAGCAGACTGGGCAATGTGTGTGTGTGTTATTCCTTCGCTAGGTGATGTTTGTAAATAAAGGAGGATGAAGAAGTAAGAAAACGAAGATGCTGTTAGGTTTTATATGAAGGTTTTTAATGGCAGCATGGAATAAAGAGTTTACGTTTATGCTGCCAGTCTCTTGGGAAGGAAAAAAGTAAGGAAATGAAATGAAGTTATGATAGAGTTGAGAAAGCATTTTAGCAGCTAAATGCTTGAGCGAAAAGTGCATCGTTAGGTTAAGGCATTGCTGATTGTATGAGGAGGAGATATATTCGCCATAGTGTAGCCAAAGTCATGTTTGCTATTTGAGGACAGAAACGATGTACTCACCGTGAGTTTGTGGTTCTGGTTGTTTCGGGGAGAAGCGTGAATGTTTCCAGAAAATGTTGCCCAGAGATGAAGTAGCTAGGTGTCGGAGCAGAATTTTGCATCGGAGTCAACATAGCCAATACTGGAGGCGACTAAGAGTTGTTCCTGTGTGTGGCGTATTGAATTCATCTAATTCATATTCAACTGGGAACCCTTGGTCTAAGAGAATAGACGCAAGGGGTCCATAAATTAGACGGCTTCCCTCATGGTGGTGTGATGCTGCTGCAGCTATTCAAGAGCAGACAGTAAGACGTCTGTCCTGAATGAAGAAGTTCTGAGAAAGAGAAGAGTGTTTGGTGGCTTCCCCAATTTCTGCTGCCCAGAAAGATGGTCTGGGAAGAATAGGATAAGTCACCCTGATTGGGAGAAATTATGCATCGACTCTAACGGTCGAATCAAATTACGCGCCAAACAAAAATATGAAATTCTTTCTGCTACAAACTCTTCCTATTACTATGAATACCGGGAGAATATTCATCTTGGTGTTAAGTTAACTCCAGACTAACACTTTGGCAGTCAGACTGACGTTCAACACTCTTTTACCTATGCTGTATTTATACTTTCGTTCAATGTACTTGTTTCACGTAATCCCGAGTTCGTGTCTTTCTTCTGGACCTTTTCCTGGTCCACAACAATAATACAGCAGACTGAATTCTTAAAATATGATATGGCAAAATCTGAATTGAAATCAACACTACTCTGCTAAAAAATTGACTTTGTGTCACATCCTGCTTATGGTGGGAGGTTTGGGTAAATACACTATGTCTTTCAAAGAGGTTGGTAATGATTCTTTTACTGGTAAACTCAAATAACTAAGCTATGTAAATCTATTAGCCTACAAGAGAATGCTGAAAAGTTCTTGGCCTAACCAAAAGAATGAATAACCATAAAACATGCATGCTTTCTCATATATTAGTCCCACTGTTCAATACACTTAGCACATCATTTTTTTAAGTTTCTTTAACTCTCTAAGAAAAAAAAATCCCTAAAGATATTCTCTTTTTGGTTGGTCTGAAAATCTTTCAGTACCCTCAAGATATATAAAAGAGTTTGAAATATGTTTTCTGTTTGATTTAATGTACCAAATAGAGGCTTATAAATCTGTAACATGATTAGACACTCTTATACACTGATCAACTGAGTCTTATCTCTTTATCTTGGTAGTTATTATAGTCATATTGTTTGGGCTTTTTGACTCTACAGCCTTCTTACAATGTCTTTCATTAAAAGAAGGCTGAAATTTTGTGACTCTAATAATAACCAAGATGGGGATACTTGTAAGAGTATATGAATGTTAATGGTAAACCAGATTGCAGAAATTCAGACAAAAATTCTGATTAAATACTCAATGAGATGCAACAATGAAGCCTGCAGCCATCAGACAGAATGCAGGAGGAATTAAATTTAGTTGCAGGCAGAAATAGAGTCAGCCTAAGTTTAATAATGTCAAAGAGCTAAATGTTTAGTTTGTTGGACTGAGAACCAATAACATTATGTTTCAATTTCAGCTAGTTATTATGGTTGGTTGGTTGGTTGGTTGGTTTTATTATATACCAACCCTTGTGGAGTTATTCTAAGCCAAAGTCAGTTGAACAATTATAGTTTTCAATTACAGTACGAAAATGTATTAGTTAAAAAGGTGTTTGTTGGAATCTCTTTAAATAGCAGCATAAAATAATGCAATAAGAAGCAATTATGTCAAATCAAAAATTGATAATAGACAGAAGAAAAGCAAATGTAGACTATGGGAAATAGATGATCACATAACAAGTGAGTGCAATAAACTGGTACTAAAGAAGAAAAGGGAAAGACATGGGAAAGGCGGTCCACTGGGAATTGTGCAAAAAATCATGATTCAACCATAAACTAGAATCTGTTCAAGAAAATAAGACAATAAAAAGACTCTGGTATTTTGAGATACAAACAAATCAAGTAATTTCATTCCAAAGACCTACAATTAATTAACAGGAATAAAATAACTTGTTATTTTATACATTTTGCTGTTTCATCAAACAACAGAATAAGAAAAAAGAAAACAAAAAGATAGAAAAATTCTTGAATTTTGCCAAACAGTTAATAATTCGACAGAACATGGAAGTGATGGTGATACTGATAGTAGTTATTTCGTTTAGGAAAAATGGATATCAAACAAAGAATCAAGACCATCCAAACAACATCACTGTTAAAATGAGCTAGAATACATAGAAATATCCTGGAACTTGAAGAGACTAGTGGAACTGGATATCAAACAAAGAATCAAGACCATCCAGACTACAGCACTGTTAAGATCAGCTAGAATACTTGGAAGAGAGATCAAACGAAGAATCAAAAACATCCAGACAACAGCACTGTTAAGATCAGCTAGAATACTTGGAAGAGAGATCAAACAAAGAAGCAAGAACATCCAGACCACAGCACTGTTAAGATCAGCTAGAATACTTAAAAGAATCCTAGATACCTGAAAAGACCAGGAGAACTGGAGATCAAAGGAAGAATCAAGACCATCCAGACCACAGCACAGCTAAAATCAGAATCCTGGAAACCTGAAGAGACTAGGGGAACTTGAGATCAAACGAAGAATTAAGACCATCCAGACCACAGCACCGTTAAGATCAGCTAGAATACTTTGAAGAATCCTGGAAATCTGAATAGACCAGGGGAACTGGAGATCAAAGGAAGAATCAAGACCATCCAGACCACAGCACTGTTAAGATCAGATAGAATACTTGGAAGAAAGATCAAAGGAAAAATCAAGACCATCCAAACCACAGCACCGTTAAGATCAGCTAGAATACTTGGAAGAATCCTGGAAACCTGAAGAGACTAGTCGAACTGGAGATGGAACGAAGAATCAAGACCATCCAGACCACAGCAATTTTAAGATCATCAACAATACTTAATAGCGTTGTAAAATCTGAGAAGGTTTGCTGTCAGTCGGACTTCAGTTGAAACTTGTGTGAAAAACTTCCTAGAAGAAAGATAATATTAATAACTGGATTTTTCAACAGGAACCACAGAAATAGAGACAAATAATCTGAAAAGTTCTGTTAGTTCTTTTCATTTAGAATATATTACCTTTCCAACTGAGATCATATTAACTGCTCAGCATCCTGACCAAGTCATCTGGTCAGATGATTCAAAAAACCTCCTATTGAATTATTTTCTTTTTTTTTAACAAAATGTCAACTGGGCTCATGAACTTAAGCCAGAAAAATATAGACATCTGTGAAAAGAATGTATTAGACATGACTGGATAACAAATTTATTTTCTATTGAAGTAGGATGGATGATGCTTATGTACCAACTCAGCTATAACATACCTGACTAAAGTTGGCCTGTCTATATCAGAAACAGAAAATAAATATATAAAGATGGGTTGGAGATTACATCTACCTGTATTTGGTATTACTGCATCATTACAAACTCTAGAGAGAGAGTTCAAGGAATTACTAGGGTGGATTGAGTTAAAGATAATGATATTTGAGTCTTGAAACAAGAAATGATCTCAAAGTTATCCTCTGACTGTTTTTGCACCGGTAATTGTTTAAAATAGATTGTGCCTCGATCAAAAATCACAATGTATAAAATCTGAAATATATTTTATCTCTCTATGGAGAACTTTTTTTTTTCTTTCTACATAAAACTGTCTTATGAATAATGCTTGTGCTGAACAGAAGAAAACAAGTGAGTTTGATACTCACTGGATGCCACTCTACTCAAGTCTTGTTTTATACTAAGTTAAGATGATTAAATAAACATAGAAAAAAAAGGTGACAAGTTAAAATTACCCATCAAAATTTTATATATTCATATTCATAAAAAGAAAATCGTATTTCAAGAAAAATAATTTTCATAAACCAAAAGTGAAAATTCTTATTGAAAAGCTTTGCCATTAATTAAAAAAAAATAAATGCTTAATTATTTTATATAATTTTTAACAATAAAATAAAATAACAATAAAAAACAGGATAAAAATTCATAACCCTGTGTTTTTTACACTGCTAATCTTCAGTTGTGAATTTAAGAATTAGTAAAACTATAAAAAGAATCAAAACCATTAAAAGAACGATGTTGATACTAGATCAATTGAGAAGATTTTATCTTGTTTTTATTGTGATCATCTTTTATACTTGAAATATATTGTGATATTGCTGTACACTGTAAAGATATGTACTTCTAAAAACCTTTATTTTCAAAACTTATACATTAGACACCTCATCATAGTGTCATGGTTTATCAGCTTGGCTTGTAGATCAGTTACTACAGTGTAGTGACTTTGATTCACACTAAATGCTCTATAACTGAGGCCTTGAGCCAAATTTTAAGACATGCTTAGTTTTAGGTGCCTTGCATGATCCAAGAGTGAGCTAATCTAGTTGACCAATTAGTAGAGAATAGTGATTTCACTGGAACACTGAATACCTCTGGTTTTGTAGAGTGTTAGCTAATGGTCCAGGAGACCGGGGTTCAATCCAAGGTCAAATCATACCAAAAACTCAAAAAATGGTACTTGATGCCACCTTGCTTAACACTCAGCATTATAAGGTATGGATAAAGGGTAAAGTAGGCCAATCCAGGGAATGGAGTAGCACACTTCTCTACTCCTCAGTACAATAGCAATTGAAAAGGGAGCCTTTGGGTTGCCTTCGATTACGGTTGTCAACTTTACTTATGTTAAGATTAGTATTTTAAGGTATTCATATTATTGTATATGTATTCATCCAACCTGTCCACCACAGGTAGGATGTGACATAAGGTCAATTTTTTAGCAAAGAGCAGCTCGTGTGAATTCAGAGTTTTTATTCTTCTAGACTGGTTGCCAAGGTTAAAGAACCCAGTCTGCTCTACTATTTACCAATAAGTGGGTGAGGGAAGAAGATAAGGATTCATGCCTTCCCCAAGGATATTAGTGCAAAGTGAAATGCAAACTGCCTTATTCAGAGTTTGAACTTGGATGGCCAATTCCATTTACTCAGATGATTGATATTTTGCTCAACGAACCTCTTTTGTTAATGTGTAATAGTTTGAAATTTATTCTTGCAGATCAAGGGAGTTGGATCCTCATTAGACAACTTATGCTTCTAGTCTTATACCACATTTAAGTTCATCTTTTTAAGAGCACCTCACGTGGATTTAATTAGTACACTCTTACTTGTGAGTTTATAGGATACACATTTTTTCTAGTCTTAAAATAAGCAATAAAAACATACTTAAGAACATTCTAGGAATTTAGGATCAAAACCGCATTAGCATTTAAATTACATTTTTATATTTTTCAACCAATCAGCTAAAAACATAGAATAGAATATTCTAGAAAATTAGGATCGGAAGTGAACTAACAGAAAATATTTAGGCTCGAAAATAAAATAGTAAAATACAAATCTGATTGGTCAATAAATGTCTACGCACCAAAATTTTAGGACGATTCTTTGATCCACCTGTAGGATATAAATAACACAGAGTTTGGAAGCCTGACATACAAGACACAAGCTTACACTCAAATGAAGACACAGATGAAGACAAGCCACTAAGCCAGTAAAGCGGTAGCCGATACATTCCGACAAATTCCTTTCCTTCCTCAACGAAAGTTCATGAACTCTCTTCAAATGGCCGAGAATTATATTCAAAAGAAAAACCGACAGACTTTCTTTCATCAACGCGACACACTGTCGCCACTGTCATAAAACCTGCTATAAACTTAATGTAGGTAAGAACGACTTATTTACGGACTCAGTTAACATGAACATACACATATCTTTAAACAAATTTATTCTCTTCTTGTCAAACTTTATTTTCCAAAAGGCCATTTATACATCATGTATTTTATTTGTTTTATATTCTGTTATATGCTTATTAAATTGTTTGTTGTTTAATGTTCGTTGTGTTCTATTCCATTTCTTTTGCGCGATTGTAAAGTTTTGTGTTGTATTTGTGGTGGGAATAATTTAGAGAGCAATCTACTGAAATAACCAAATTACATACTCCCCCCACAAGTTCAATTCTTACTTGGTGCTCTAATCTTCTGGCCTTATGCCACATCTACATATGAAAATGTGTGGTAATAAGATCTATAAAGCCTTAGTCTCAAACTATGTTTGGTAAAAACTTGTAGATTGTATATTTGTAGTATCAAGCATTGCAGTTGTACCAAATAATTTGAAGAAAAACCATTTGATGATCAAGAAAAAGATGATTATGATTAAAAAGATTTGTTTGAGAAATCCAAGACTTACAATAGATTGTCGTCAGTACAAAGGAGGAGTAATTGTTTGCCATTTTGTTGCTAGTACAAAGCATTTATGTATGAAGGAAAAAAAGATAAATGTCATTGAAAAAATAAATAAATAAAAGGGAGGTAATTCTTGCATTCTGATTCATTCTTTCATACAGTTGAGTAAAAAAAATAAGAAAATATAAACAATGAGTACAACCAATAACCACCCATTTTAAATGTTCACCCATCCAACATTTGTAATGTTTTTTTGCTTTTTTCTCTTATTCTTTATAAGATTTAATTCTTTAATGTCTAAGCTTTCAATATTTAGATAACTGAATGAGATTATTTTCTCTTATTCTCTCTCTTTCAAAATCAGTTTTCCTTTATTCTTTAAAGACTTTTCTTAAAGATAAAAAAAAGTTTACTGCTTTATTGTTCATATTTTTTCTCCTTTTTAAACACAATTTTTTGACATTTAAAATGTCTCCTTTATTTTACAAATTTTTATCTTTTAGAATTCTTCATGGTTCGTCTCACCAACACTTTTGGTGAATAAGGCAATAAAAGCATTTGCATGGGTTATTCTTTTTCCTTTTTTAACTCAGATCTTGTTTATGCTCAACACAAATAGAAGGGTGCAGAAATTTTGAATAGAAATGAAACGAAGGATAAGAATATGCACACATCATACAAAAGGGGATAAAAAAGCTCAAATTGGAGAAATAAAATATTTTGTTTTTCAATAAAAAATATCATTAATTTTTGGTAGATATCAAAATTTCAACAATACTGCTATGTATCAATGATAATAATAAATGCATGGCTTAAAGTGTCAAGTGGGTGATGCTCATCATTGATTTTAATGTCAAGAATGGATTTGATGCCTTTTGTCATTCGAGGCTATATTGTAGGAATGAAGCATATATGCTTATAACACAAATGAAATGAAATAGTAGACAAAGCAATTTACAGGGATACAATAGATAATTATCCACTGTAAATAATAAGCATACTCCATAGGGGGTCACATGACAGTTCAGAAACCCAATCTCAGCCTTTTTTCACTTCTAGTCTTTAACCAGTAGAGTTATCTGTCCCTGATAGGAATATTAAAGCCACCTTGCCATCTTGGGCATCAATTCCATTTCCTTTTACAATAACCATTTTGCTAAGCATGCCTCAAATCTTGGATTAGATTGTTTGTATTTCCCTTCTAACCAATGCTTTTTAGAAAAGCCATGAATCCATCTCTCCCCCACCCAACAAAATATTCAGACGGACTTGACTCTTTGGCTTTGGTATGACATTTGATGAATGAGAAGGAAAACTGAATTCAAACCAGCTGTTCTCTGTTCAAAAACTGACCTCATATTCGAACTGTAGCAGAAGAAGCATTTGATAAATACAAAACCTGCGTTTATTCCATCTCTTATTTCATGTTGATTGGAGTTTTACACATCAACTTTTCAAACTCTCAAATGGGATGCAACAAAAAATGGTCAGGAAAATTAAACTTATTATCTTGCATTTTTTGTCATCTCCTCAAGACATTCTGCTAAGATTTATTCAACTATTATAAATTTTGTGTAGAAGTTTATTGGTTTTACAGCATGTCAACCCTTGCTGGGTTATTGTATCCCAAAGATAGTTTAACAATTATGGTCTCTGATTATGTATGATGTAAAAATAAATGTTCCCAATCATTTTAAACTCAGCAATAATCCTATGTTTGCACAGTTACATGATTTCAAGCATTCCTATCCAATCTTCCAATTATTTTCCAATAGATTAATTTGACCCATAAATAGGACACTAATAGGTATTATTATGAAGATATGAAGTGGTGTTTTTTGAGTCAATCATAGAAATGATAAGTCATAGGCTTCACATGCTGAGTGAAGCAGCCCTACAAGCCTTGATATTTAAGTTATTCCTTGTTTTCTGCCAGTTACTGACTGACACTTTTTAAAAAATTTTCAACTCTTTTGTGAGCATTTCTCATAGCCAAAGGTGCAGTTGGCGTCTTCTACAGCCTCAGCCAAAAGGGTTAAGAAGAAATAGAGCTATTATCATATCACATTGTATAATATCAAAGAAAAACTTGGTATCACTGGATATAAAAGCAAATTACTGATGAAAAGAAATGAAACTGTTTCAAAATGCAGATATGAGAACAAAACCCAACTAATAAACAAAAGAAAAAATAAATAAAAAAGTAATAATAGAAAAAACTCAACATAAGGGAAAGAACTGAGTATACAAAAAAAAAAAGATTTCAGATCAAGGAGAGAATAACTTGTTTAAAAATCATAAACAAAGGGAAACAGATTGTTTGTTATAAGCCAGATCAAAGAATATAATACCAAATATGGTTTTAATTTCTTTGTCTAATGGCATATCAACCTTTGTGGGTTATCTAATGCCAATGTCATCTTCACAGCATAACTATAGTGGTACTATTTAATCCATAGCTGGCGAGATGAAGGGCTATCTCAAAGATCTAAGTCTCAAAGTAAACATAGTAGTGTGACTGTACTTTGAACATGCTTGGTTTGGTTTGGTTTTATGGCATATCAACCTTTGTAGGTTATTTAAGGCCAAATCCATTTTTATTTAAATAATCTGTTCTATTGAAAATACTTCAGTTTAGCATAAGTACACAGTTTAATTGTCAAAAACATTTCCATTTCAAACTATTCAAGCAGTTATATGTAATAATTCAGTTAAGTGTAAATACAGTTTTAATGTTGAAAAACAGTTCTATTTGAAATAATTCAGTTAAGCATAAGCACGCAATTTAAGCGTAAGTACGGTTTAATTGTCAAAAACGTTTCTATTTCAAGCTATTCAGTTTACTCAATTCATTTTAGTATAAGTATGCTGTTAGTTCTATTTAACCCATAGATAGGGCCCTATCAGGTGCTACCACTCCGGGCCAGAGTGGACCTGGGAGCGATGGCAATGAAGGGGTACTCCGCATTCCCCAAAGCTCCAGCACTGCTGGAACCTCACCATCAGATTGTTTAGTGTCATATCCAGGACACTCGTTAGGCAGTGTCTTACCCCTCTGCAGAGGTGCAGTCAGTGTATTCTACAGCCCCAGCTGACTGGGCAATACACAGATTTAAATGTCAGACAGTTTTATTTCAGATAATTCAGTTCAGCATAAGTACACAGTTTAGACGTCAAAAACAGTTCTATTTCGAGCAATTCAGTTCAGCACTAGTACGCAGTTCCAATGTCAAAACAGTTCTATTTTAAACAATTCAGTTTAGCATAAATATACAGTTTAAATGCAAAAATCAGTATAGTTAAAGAAGCACGGTTTAGTTCTATTTAACCCATAGATAAGACCCTTATTAGGTGCTACCACTCCGGGCCAGAGTGGACCTGGGAGCGATGGCAATGAAGGGGTACTCCGCATTCCCCAAAGCTCTAACACTGCTGGAACCTCACCATCAGATTGTTTAGTGTCATATCCAGGACACTCGTTAGGGGGGGGTCTTACCCCTCTGCAGAGAAGCAGTCGGTGTATTCTACAGCCCCAGCCGACTGGGCAATTTGAACATGCTTACTGTGACATCATAGTCCAATATGTTAGCTACTATGCCATAGTAACTCCTCCCACTATTTCATCCTCCTATATATATAGATGTAATTCTTGTGAAGATGTTTCATTTAATATATTAGCTTATTCCTGTTGACTCCTTGGAGAGCATTTGTTCATAACCCTCACAATAAAAGCAGACTCATTTTTTCCTGCATCTCCCCTGATCTGAGTTTATGTCCAACCACTTTTGACTAATCTTCTCTTTTGGCCCATTAACTCTTCTTTTACATTGTGGATTCCAACCTTATGATTTATTTAGAGTGTGTCTGATCCGCCTGTAATTTTACTTGGATTCTGATTAGTTCTCTCCCATTGTTATGGTGAAATGATTTTTGAGGCTCCATCAAACACTTTGAAGAAATTTTAAATTAACAGTTGTAGATTCAACACATTATCATGGGTTAATTATAATAAATGAACATTTATCTTTTAATAAAATTTTCATGAAATAGTTTTAAGTGATGAATTATTTGATCAAAAATTAATACCGAAATATTCATTTTTTTCTTGATTCATCATATTTATCTTTGGTCTGTCATTTTCAAATTCATTATTGCTGTCTATTTATAAATATTGATTCATAAAAAATTAAGAGAAATTCATCTTTTCCAAGTGGAGTTACCTGGTATTGCTTGGGAAAAAATTTATCCAAGACTCAAAACTATCTGGCTGAATTATAATTGTTATCTGGCTAAATTATAATTATTATAAATTTTAAAAACTAAGAATTGTGATGATCAGCATTTTTTTAAAATTAAATTTCACTTGTACTCACCAGTAAATGAATAATAATGATGATAATTCTTTTCCATCATTAAAAAGAAGTTTAAAAAATAACAAATCCCACCAAATCTATCTCCACCCAGCCAGCCAGTTGAGTTTACAAAATGCTTAACTGAATTCTTTGATGAGGGGTAAGACTATTATTGAACTCAAATGAAACCTAGTGGTGAAGCTCCAGTTCTGGAGCTCTGGGAAATGTGGAATACCTCTTCCTTAACATTATTCCCAAGGTCCACCTAAACTGAGAGAGATAGTACCTGTTAGTAACCTACCTCTGGGTCAACTGGATCTGTCACAAAATAATTGGAAGATTGGGTAGGAATGCTTGAAATCATATAACTGTACAAATAAAGAATTATAATTGACAAATAAAAGGGATTTAAAAAAATGATTATCGTCATTAAATAGAAATAGTTCCTTGAAACCATATTATCCTTTATAAATTATTCATATTAGAAAGAAATATAAGAAACCATATAATCCTTTATAACTGGGTGCAAGCAAATTATTATTATTACAGACAAATAAAAAAAAGAGCGATTAAAAAAAGGATTACAATAGAACATTAAAAATTATGAACAGTAATAATTATAATCAAATATTTACCAATACATCAAATTTCAGCATTACATTACCTATAAGAGGTTGATATGCCATTAAATAAACCAAACCCTCTTCCACCCACTAATTTAAAGGGTTTTTGTATTTCTTGATGAACCCACACATAAAAAAACAAAAAAAAAAGCAAAATGTTTGTCTCTGCATAAACTAGGACTCTATAATAATGAAACTGAATAATATGTAGATTTCTTTTTCTTAATGTTTTGCAAAGCAGATCTATAACTGACCTGCTCATTACTGCATTTATTAATATCAAATATACAAAATAGATCTGATTTCTAAACAAGCAAAGATGTATTCATTAAGAAATTATGAAAAGCTCAGCAAGAAATTAGTAAAATATATATATATGTGTGTGTGTGTGTGTGTTATATTTTGGCAGGATTCTTTCTTATAAATAAGTTCTATCAAAAACTACAATCAGGTTTTTTTCTTGTATTCTTTGTCAAAGACTATGAATAATTGGTTTAAACTTGCATCTGACTGTTGTGGAGATTGTTTATGCTGTTCCTTCTGATGATTGAACTCACCAAGTTTGGCTAGGAAATTTTGTAGCATCACCTTATTCTACCAGGTGATGAGAAATGTTAAACTGATGACCAGTCATTTCATTCAATAGAAAACTACTTATCGTTTTCCATTTGGATCCAAAATTATCTTTAGAACAATCAAACAAAATTATTGCAGATGAAAAAAATCTTTATTTTGCAATTGACTAAGTTTATTTGTCTAAATTTCTCAGATGAAACTTCATAACGTTTATCACTTTGAATATTTGGACAATTGTCTTCATCTTTATGGTTTTACTCACAATATTTTGGTTGATATGCCCTTTGGCCTTCTTCAGGTGATTCATGTGAAACTTGAGAGATCGGGAAGAAGACTGGAGAATAAGATATCTTAAAGAAGCAGAGCATATGTTGGGCTGCAGTGACTTGTTGAGCAGACTAAGTATAGAGATGAATACGATATGGGAACCAATAAGCAAAAAAGCTTGAAAAAAAAATTGCAATATGAGTTAAAGCAAAAATTTGTACAAAATAGTAATGAGGTTGATGAAGACATTAGGTTTATAAATCCCCAAAATTTACTCTACTTGTCCATCAGGATTCATGATGCAAAGAATATAGGTGTTTGGTTGAAAAGTGCTTCTAAGTGAAATGATCTGGAGGCTGCAGGTTCAATCCTGACTACAGGCAAATAACCAGGAATACTTACCATAGGTTAACACTTGTATCTGGTCATGGTTAATAGAATTAGAATAATCTACTCCTGTGGATTAAATAAAGGGTTCAGTTCACAAGTTCTGTGTGAGCTCCTGAATTCAGCCTGAAACACCTGAAGAAGGCCAAAAGACGCATTGACTGAAACATTATGAGTATAACAATGAAAATGAAGACTGTAGTTCAAATATTTTAAGAGACAAAAATGGGTTAAAAGTTTAAAAAGCTTACTGTGAGATATCTATCAAACCATAACGGGCTTTTAAGGAAGATACAAAAGTGGGAAACTCAGTGTAGATCAAGTTTACTCGTTTAACTTCTTAACTACCTGTATGTTCAATTTCATGAAAGTATTGCGAGAATTAACTGATTCTTCAAGGGCTATAGAGAACTAATGGTTAAGTTTAACTTAATACAGAATGTTTCAAAATGGAGACATTTTTGTGTGTGATGGCAGAACAAGAACAATTCAAAAAGTTAATAAGAGAGTGCAAATGAAGAAGTAATGAAAAGGGATTGAAGAATGGAGAGATGAGAAGAGTCAAAGAAAACTGAGAAAGGACAAAAAGAAAGAAGACAAAGAGAGAAAATATAATGAAGAGAGGGAAAGAAAAATAGAGATAAGAAAATGAGATGGAGAAAGAAAGATTAAAAGAGGAAAACAGGAAGATGAATAAATAGAAATCAAAGAAAAGAGATTAGGGGTATGAACAAAGAAAGAGGAAATAGTGTAAATAGATAGAGGGAAAAAGAAAGGAAAAAGGAGTGAAAGTGTGGGTGAAAACCAAAGAAGGATGAAAAAGAGAGAGGTGGGAAAGTAAAAAGCAGTGTGAAAAGAGACAGAAACTTGGAACAGAGTTAAAAAGAGTGAGAGAAAGTGTAAACTAAAAAAAGAGAGAAAAGAAGTGAAAAAAGAAAGTGAGAGAGATTGAGAGAGAGAAAGAAGTGGGAGGGAAAAAGATAGGGATCAGTGTGAAATGAGTCATAGAAAGTGTGAAAAAAGACTAAGGGAATAGAGTTAGAGAAAGAGAGAATAAGGGAAAAACAAGTGAAAAAGAAAAGAAAGATAAGGTGCACAAAAAAAAGAGATGAAAAAAAACAAAAACAAAGAAAGTCTGACTCTTTCAACCAGGCTTTGTCTCTTCCTTGTCAACCACATTCAACACCATCCTCCAATCCCACCTTTATATACATACAATACAAAACAAAGAACTGTTTAAATATAAACAGGTAACAGCTGTAGAGGAGACTTAATACCTGTGTGTAACACGCAGGTAAGGTGTCAATGCACCACAACATCAGATGGTCCTTCTTACTCATTGGGCAAGCTCTTCTTTCCCAGTGCCAGCAAATATTCAACTACAAACGTGTCAGTTTTGTCTACACAAATTCAACATCCTGCCATTTTCCGTCGAAGCTCTTGTCTCCAGAGGAAAAGAAATAATCAGTGAACTAAGCCGTTTTGGAAAGAAAAAAGATTCTAGATTTAGAAGAAAGTTTCCTCTTGATGCTATTCTTAACAGCATAGCTCAATTCACATTGTCCAACCCCTCCACCACCACCACCTAAACATATATTCATAGAAAGCACTTGTGGGATAATAGTTATCATCATAGGAAATGGATTTAGTGACCCAAGTTTGAATCTGGGATGACGTTTGCGTTTCATATAATGTGGATACCCTTGATAAAGGTATGATTCCAACTATTATCTCTCTGGCAATGGGTAAATAGTAGGACAGACTGGGTTTTTTACACTTGGTATGAAAACCAGTTTACATGAAGAGAGAGAAAACGAAGGAAAAAACTTGGTATGACAACCAGTCCAGGTGAAGAGAGAGAAAACGAAGGAAAAAAATTGGTATGACAACCAGTCTAGGTGAAGAGAGAGAAAACGAAAGAAAAAACTTGATATGACAACCAGTCCCGGTGAAGAGAGAGAAAATGTAAGAAAAACCTTGGTATTTCAACCAGTCAAGGGAAGAGAGAGAAAACGAAAGAAAAAACTTGGTATGACAACCAGTCCAGGTGAAAAGAGAGAAAACAAAGGAAAAAACTTGGTATTACAACCAGTCTACATGGAGGAAAACCATGAATTCAAGGTAGTTTTACTTTGCTTCAAAAATGACCTTGTCTTGCATCCTGGTTGTGGTAGCAGGGTTGGGTAGATATACACATTCACATATACCCTTATGTATATATTATCCAAAATTAAAATGATGACTGGGAAGAAAATAGGTATATTTTCTGGTGCCAATTAATGACCTGTGACTTATTACTGAATCTTCTCTCTCTCTCTCTCTATATATATATATATATATATAGATATATATATATATATAAATATGTATCTATATAAGCATGAGCGTGTATTTATGTGTGTATACAATATTGTCTGTAAATAAGTATACAAATGCTACTTGTTTAAAAAAAATTCATTTTCTTTTAAAGCAAACATACTAAGATGTTTTAATTTCTAATGAATAGATAAATAATAAAAACAGATATTATTAATCATTACTTATTGCTAAATAGTATAACATTGGAATTCTTTAGTAAAAAAAGAAAATGTAACATCACCTTAATAAAAAATAAAAATTGCATGAATATATTTCAATGATGTAGAGTTTTACAGTGAATAATTTGTAACAATAATTGTTTTGATGGTATAATGTTTGAGAAGAAATGATCAAATCCTCATATCTTTCATTTTGAAGAACACAAACTTTTCATAAAAAATTTGATTGGCTCTTCTTATTAATGGATGATTCTGTGTGTATATGTAGATATATATCGTACCAAGCAAAAAATAATGAAATTATTTATTTATGGATCAGTACTTTTGTCTATGATACGAGTATTTGCAGATGCTGTCTAGAATCAATCTCATTCTCCTGTATTTCTGTCTTGGATCAGAATGAAGTAACTGTGCACTCTACCAAACAATATTTCCAAGTAAATTCTACCATTTTGTTCAAGCAGCATACAAGTTGAATAGAATATATTATTCGTTTGCGTATTCCCAGATTTGATGTTTCAACTGAAATCAGATTCAGTTGTTAGTTTTTACAAGTTGTTTTGATATGTCTCATAGAGAAATGAAAAATTTATACTGTTAATTATATATACCTATATATAAGCCTAGGCTGAAAAGTTCATATGATGATATGATATCTGCTGTTGATGACTTTATGACAAATGGGATACAAGCACTGCCACACCAATAGAAGGCTTGACCAGTTAGCTGGGGGTTGTAGAATACACTGACTGCACTTTTGCTGAGGGGTTAGACCCCAACGAGTGTCCTGGATATGACACTAAACAATCTGATGGTGAGGTTCCAGTGATACAGGAGCTTTGGGGAATGTGGAGTACCCCTTCATTGCCATCGCTCCCAGGTTCCAGAGTGGTAGCACCTGATAGGAACCTATCTATGGGTCAAATAGAACTAAACTGTGTACTTATGCTAAACTGAATTACTTGAAATAGAACTGTTTTGACATTTAACTGTGTGTGGACAAAAACTATACTGATACTAAACTAGATTGTTTGAATTAGAGCTGTTTAACTAAACTGAATAAACTGTGTACTAATACTAAACGGAATTGTTTGAAATAAAACTGAATATTTGCATAAAAATGGATTTGGCATTAAATAACCTAGAAAGGTTGATATGCCATAAAACCCAACCAACCAACCAATAGAAGGGTGTGGACCGTAAAAGAGACTATGTGGAATAATAAACCTAACTTAGTTCCATTCTATGAGAGAATCTTAACCTTTGAACTTTTCAGCTCACCCTCATATATGTATTATAACTTATACTTACAAATACAAATGTTTTGTTTTTTTTGCTTTGGTTTCTTTGTTTAATGGTATATCAACCTGTGTGGGTTATCTAATGCCAAAGCCATCCTTGTAGAAGGACAGTTGTAGTACTATTTAACCCATAGCTGGGGGGGTGGAAAGGGGGTTCTTACCTTTTCCATAAGTCAACATGATTGGGCAATTGGAGTTTCAACTTGCTTTCTCTGGTGTTTCTGTCCATCATGTGAGCCATTATACCACAGAGACTACCCACCAAATACAAATGGATATATAACCAAAAAATAAAGAATCTGTGGACATACACAAAATATCACCTATCAATAAATACATTCTTCCCAATTTTTCTTTAAAAAGTTAATCTTCTTTTAAACCAAAGATATCATGATCTTATTATTTCTAGTGAAACATTATATGATCAAAATGGATATTGTTTGGTATTATTCACAACTAAAGTCAACAAAATCAAGTTTAGTTTGGAATGTACTTACTCTATAGTATCAAGCAAATTTTTGCATGTGGTGAAACAGTTGGGTAAATACAGTATGTGACAGAAATACCTCCCATATTTTAAACTGTCACCTGTGTGGTGTAAATAAGCTTAGGCAAGTAGTAATGGTAGCTCCATCTAGCTAATGTCTTACCATAGTTTTTTTCAAATAAAAATAGTTATGATCAGGGTTAGGACTGATGCACATGGGAGTTTGCTGTGGAAATGTTTTTTTTAAACTGGTGATTCTGTAATTGCTACATAGAGAACTTTTGTGCTCATTTTATGTCACTTTGGAATAATACTGTTCTAGAAAGAAAATTGATATGGCTATGGTTTGAAAATTCATCATTCAAATATTAGACAAGAGTGCATTTCAGACTGGGATCTATCATTGGTACAGCAACAAATTGAGGAGAAGGAAAACTTTAAATTCAAACCTGCAGTATGCCAGTTAAAAATTGACCTTGAGGCAGAAGAATTGGGTAAATCTATACTTCTATGTGGATCAGTGTATGAATATTTAACAAAAATGTTTATAATCATAATTGAGCAAAACTGGCATAAAAACACAGCAATATTTTTATGAGAACAATACTCTTAAAATGCTCTGACTTGGAGAATAAACTAATTTCAAGTCCAGTTTGCAAGAGAACAATAATTTTCTAAGGTCAGAGATATGCTTTTAATTATCCAAATTTGATTTAGAACCTTTCACTTCTTTCTAAAACAAACATATCATCATAGACAACAGCTCCCTCATTTACATCTATGATGTTTTTTGAGAGCATACATCATATAATTGAATGTTAATCTCTTAGACAATAATTGTTTAAAATCCATGAAGAAAATATATAGGAAGTTATATAAGCTTATATATATATATATATATATATACTTGCATAGTTCAAAGGTTTTGCAATATTTTGATAATGTGAAGTACAAGAAAATTGATACTGCTATGGGTTGAAAATTTTATCCAGTAGCTGTGGATGGATGCTTTTGCCAAAGTCATGCATGATGATGTCAAACTACACTCAACTGTCAGATGCCAAGCATGAGTATTACTTACCAGATTTGCCTCAGAATCAACAGTTCTAGCCCCACCTTGTAGAACGCAACAATATACAACAGCAATAAGAACTGTTGTGCAGTTGATTAGAGTATAGTAACCAGATGTTTCAAGAACCTTGACAATAAGACATAGTATTTCAACACACCTGACTATGTCTTATTGTCAAGGTTCTTGAAACATCTGCTTACTATACTCTAATCAACTGCACCTTCACCTTTTGCATAACAAATGTCTTGGGTTGTTTTTGTGGAGTGACGTGGTATGTTACCAAGAGGGAAAAGGAGGTCAATTCCCCTACCCTACAGTGTTTGAATCAACCAGCCCCAAAGACTGACTGCGAATCCAGGTTAGAATGAAGGCCAAAGCTGCTTGCACTCCATGACCTATAATCAGTTGGATAGAGAAGGGAATGCAGGTCACTCTAGTAGCATGGCCAGAGGAAATAGAGGAAGAAGAAAAAGCCAAATGATTGGCCAAACCCTTTAGCGCCAAAATGATACCTTTTTGTCAGAGGAAATTTGGAAAAGACTCTTTAGTTTTGAGGACAGAAGTCGGCGGATAAAGACGTTGGCTTACAGCCAAAAGCTCTGGGAGCTCCCCATAAAAAGCATAGAACAGAATCTTTGGACAGAAGTCAGCAGAAAGGCTGATTCAGCCGATTCTGGGGGGATGTTACTCGTCCGTAAAAGAAAGGAACCTGAGAAGTAAGCCCTATCAAAGATAAGTACAACTTAAACTGTTTTTCCTTCTACCCTTCCTAAAAATTGGAATTATATGTAGTCAGAAAAGGAAAGAGAAATTGAAAGGACTCGGTTTTGTCAACCATAAATTAGTGAATGGACTTAGATACTTTCTCAAATAAAAGAAAGAAAAGAAAAAAAAGAAAGAAAGAAAAAAAAAGGAGAAAGAAGAAAAGGACTGTTGAGAGAGACATTTCTGTTTGACACTGCCTGCCGGCTTAACATAGCCGATAGTTTAAAAGGAAAGGAGAAAAGAAAAAGGAACTGTTTCTTAAATCTTATTATTATTTGTTTGGTCATTGCCTATTAAAACTTTGTTATATTTTAAAATCCTCCCTTGTGTTGAAATCTATTGGTTGTGTTGTTTATCTATCGAGTCGCCTTCTTTTGCACATATCTTTTTCGGCTTCGTATCGTTTCGATTAATTCTCACTAAATGTCTTATTCACCTTAAAACATTATAAGGGGATTTTTTGAAATTTGACTACAGTTAATATTTCTTTTAACCTTGAAGTCCATGCTTTCCGTTTTGAAAACGAAGGACTTGGTGGGGTATGGTAAATTGAATTGGAAACCCCTTTGCGTCAGAGATCAGTCTAGCCCCCACATTATTTGCCAGTTACCATATGCCTGTAAAAGGAGTTTTGACTAAAACTTATTTTTGCGTAGGGTCAAGTGCCAGACTGCCCCCAACGTCACATGCGCATAAAATAAACTCTTGTTCTGAGGTACTTATTTATGCAGTGTCACAGCAGCATGATGGCCCACTTCAAACTCGTAAAGCATATTTTAAACTTAGACTATGTTGTACACTATGTTGTACACAATGTGCAAATAGAGGGAAGCAATGCACAACATCAGCACACCAACTATCAGGATACCACCAACCCTACTAGGTATCTTCCATGGCTTGAACTGCTTTGATCATGTGATATACATGCCAAAATTAGCACATACAAAAATATTGCAAAACTTTTGACTCACCCCTGTAAATGTATGGGGACGTGTATACATATAACATCATTCAGCATGTTTATATACAGAGTGACACATACATACTCATTCATGCAGTATAATGTGGTTTTAACAAAAATGTTTAATTGCCAAATTAACAAAGTTATATGTTCCTTTAATTGTCAGGAGATTACTTCTGTGAAGATCCAGCTGGTTTGTGAAAAACTTCTTCTTATTTTTGGCTGCCATTTTTTTTCTAAAATACTCTTCTGAGAATTTATTTTTTGAGTTCTGCTTTCTTTCAATTGATAGCAAGAGAGATATGCCAATATCAGTAAAAGAGAATTAACATATATACAAATGCACTTAGTTGATAAGGGATAGAAAGAACTTTATCTGATTACCAAATAATTTAAGTGAGAAGAGCCTTGGTCAACAGCCTTGAAAATCAGCATTAAAATAGATTTACAAACCAATACCAGTAAAGAAGAATTTTTAAATACACAAATCTACTGACTTGATAAGGGACAGGAAGAGATTTTCTTTTAATTAGAAAATTATTTGGCTGAAGAAGACCATGTTCTACAGACTTAAAAATCACAATTGAAATAGACCGACTGTAATATTAGCTGAGATGATTTTACAAATATATAAATGCACTAAGTTGATAAGGTATAGAAAGAGGTTTATTAAATTACCAAATTATTTAAATCATTGATTGATTTTAATGGTATGTCAATTTGTCTAGGGTTATTTTATGCAAAGAGGTCTGGGAATTACATTCATTTACATTTTTTGTGTACTTGCTTCTTAAGAGTTTTTTTGCTCAGTTCTATTGAATACAAATATTTGACCAATAAACAGGACCCTAACAGATACAACCACTTCAGGTCAGAGTGGATCTGGGAGTAATGGCAATGAAAATGTAGTCCACCCTCTTCAGACCTGGAGCCTAACCATCAGACACAGTTTTATATCATAACCAGGACACCCCTTTTTTGGGAAAGAGGTCTTACCTCTGTTGAAGGGATCCAGTGAGCATATTCGAATCTATATTTGCTTTTTAAGTATAATTAAAATCTACTGAATTAAAATAGTAAAGCAATTGTTAATTAAAATTCTGCTATTGTTAATTGTTAATTAAGATTCTAATGATGATGTTCTATTTCAGTGAAAGTGGAAGAGCATGGTGAAGAGGAGTTGACTGAGACAGGTGTCACTGAAAAGTCATCATTAGTGGAGCTAGTATTCTGAGAGTTCATTTTGTAAAGTAGTTCATCTGCTGAACCCTGTCATAAAAATGTGTTGCATTAGGCATTAGATTTTTATTTAGCTCAGTCTATCTATTCATTTCCACACTTTTCATCAGTACTTTTTATGACAAATGACAAAATTATCAATTGTTCCAGCGTTTGGCTATTGAAAAGTGGAAAAATTTCATTTAGGATTGAATTGTCTAATGCTGATTGATATTTTTGTTATTTAGATTCTAAAATTCATAACCTTTTTTTCTGAAATAACTAAGATTGATTGAGTGATTGATTTCAACACCATGTAAACCTGTTCAGGGTTATTTTATGCCTAGAAGTTAGGGAACTGCATACATTGTTTCTTAAGAGTTTTTGCATACAGTTATATGATATCAAATATTCCAATATAAAACAAATAATTGGCACAAAGTTGTGTGGTTTCAAGAATTCTTGCCTAATACTAATAATTTTCAAACAGATTTGATGGTTGGTTGGGTTTTATGGCATTTCAACCATTGTAGGTTATGTAATGCCAAATCCATTTTTATGCAAATAGTTCTATTTTAAACAATTCAGTTTAATTGTCAAAAACATTCCTATTTCAAACTATTCAGTTTTTCAAACAGTTCTAATTCAGCTATTTCAGTTTAGTATAAGTATAGATTTTGTTTACTCACAGTTAAATGTCAAAATGGTTCTATATTAAACAATTCAGTTTAGTGTAAGTACATTTTCAATATCAAAAACAGTTCCATTTCAAACAATTCAGTTTAGCATAAACACACAGTTTAAATGTAAGTACAATTTAATTGTCAAAAATATTTCTATTTCAAGCTATTCAGTTTAGTCAAACAGTTCTAATTCAAGCAATTCAGTTTAGCCTAAGTACACAGTTTAGTTCTATTTGACCCATAGATAGGGCTCTATCAGATGCTACTACTGCGGGCCAGAGTGGACCTGGAAGCAATTGCAATGAAGTGGTAATCTACACTCCCCAAAGCTCCAGCATCACTGGAACCTCACCATCAGATTGTTTAGCGTCATATGCAGGACACTCATTGAGGTGCAGTCAGCGTATTCTACAATACTGGGCAATACACAGAGTTATATGTAAAAACAGTTTTATTTCAGATAATTCAGTTTAGCATAAGTACATAGTTTAGATGTCAAAACAGTTCTATTCTGAGCAATTCAGTTTAGCATAAATACGCAGTTAAGATGCAAAAAACAGTAAACTCAAGAAACTACGGTTTAGTTCTATTTAACCCATAGATAAGATCCTTAGCAGGTGCTACCACTCTGGGCCAGATTGGACCTGGGAGCGATGGCAATGAAGGGGTACTCCACATTCTCCAAAGCTCCAGCATTACTGGAACTTTACCATTAGATTGTTCAGTGTCATATCCAGGACACTCGTTAGGGGAGGGTATTACCCTTCTGTAGAGAAGTAGTCAATGTATTATACAACCCCAGCCAGTTGGGCCTGATCAGAGTGGATCTGGAAGTAATGAAGCCATACTACTGGATGTCATTTAATGTCTTAACTCGGAAATCCCTTTGTTGTGGGGGGGGGAAGTATCCATGGCATAGGGGCTAATGTGCTGAACTGCAGCATTGGAGAAAGCAAGTTCAAACTCTAGTTGCATGATTGTATTCACTTTCAGACAAATCCCCTTTGGCAGATCTCACCTGTACTGAAGCAATATATCTTTGGGCCAGCACTCCAAATTGTCGAGGATGAGGGCATCAAATGCATGTTGAAAAATTAAACAGTTTTTCAAGTCCTAATATTTCCTGTTGATGAAAGAATCAGTCAGTATTAATAATTGTTTAGAGATACAATTGTCTATTCTTAGTGTATTCTTGTCAATACTTCTTGTATGTATATTATATAAGTATTAAATATCCATATATGTGTAAATGAGCTTGTCTTTCCTTCCATTTATTCAGTATTTGTGTATCACATATATACTAATGTTAATATTAAACCCTGGTGAGTGGGGATGCGACTAAATACTCTCTCTGGCACCAACCAACCCTATAATTGCAAAGTCAACAAACTTTTTCGGTGATCTTGTTAAGCAAAATAAATCTAATCAACCTTTTCATAATATCTTAATAGTTTTTATTAATATTTGATATTTTTAATATATTGTATACTCTCTTTCTTCATGAATCAGTGTGACAATTTCTTTCTCTCTTCCAATCCTTTAAAAAAAAAACAAATCTTATAACCTACATTTACACATTTTCAGGCAGCATCACCAGCCACTTCAGACAGACATTATAACAAAACTAGAACTGAAGACAATTCCTCTATTCTTACCATTAACCTAATTAAGAACCAACACTTTAATTTACCGTTTCTTTTCTCTTGTCTAACTTTGTAATATAATTTTTTTGTATTTTTTTGCCCAACCCAAAAACTCTTACTGTAAAAGAAAAAAAAATTTTTTTTGTTTTTCTTTTTTTTTTCCTAATGAGAAAAGAAACAACAATGTATTTTGTTTCATCAATACATTTGTTTACTTTTCAGGATATGTTTTCTTTTTAATTTTCAACCTTCCATTTCTTAATTCTTTTGGTTTTTTTTATTTTGCTTTTATCCAGCATGTTATATATATATATATATATATATAAATAATGGTTTGCTTTCTAATTTAGGAGACTATTATAACTAAATAGTGAATTTGGTACTCACTGGGTGACCTGCATTAGTGCATACCTAATAAAGATAAAGATCTACTTTTTGCAAAGATTTTATGACCTGAAATATGCTGCTCAAGTCAACATCCTTCAATAAAATCAAAAAGTGCGTCTAACTGTTCATTTTCTTTACACACGCACACACACACACACACACACGTTTATATTGGCATTTATGTAATGGCCCCTATCCCCAGTGTTTCACCAAATCTAAAAAATAATTTTTCACTATTTTGCCACCAAAACCAAAAATCTAAATATCTAAAATATTTTATACTGTCAAGATCATTTATTTTATGTCATTTATGAATAAATCATATTTATTACATAGTCTATTGTACATTAGAGGGATTAATAAACCAATAATGCAAATAAGATACAAAAACAAAAAATCAAGCAATAATAAAATACAAAAATCAAACATTAAGATATTCCATTTTATGTGATTGTTGCATTTTTTGCATAAGTAGAAATAGAGGCTCTTAAGGCCCTTACAAACCCACAGGATAAGATGTGCTTTTTGTAACCTTCCAAAAGGAGCTGTACAAACTCCATAAACTTTTTAAGAATAATTCATAGGTTTAAAAAAAACACACACACACATAAGAAAAAGACCCATAATATATTAGTTAATTTGTATGATAATATAAGTTTTAAACAATCAATACAGCCTTTCTATTTTCATCAAATTTTAATAGAAAAACCTATGACAGAATTTAGAATGTAAAAAAATATACTTGGTGATGAACAGGTTAATCTCTTAGCCATTTCTAGCCAGGTATTTTTATCCTCTAAACTGCTTCGAAGTAAATACGGAATATCTATTCTATAATTTACTTTCATAACTTATGACAAGATGCATTATTAGAAGTTTGAGTTTATTCTTAACACAAGTTTCTGATCATGAATGGACATATTATTAGGTGTACAACCAAAATGGCCACTTTGCCATATCTGTAGACAAAGTGTTGACATCTGAGTGAACAGTTTGAAAAGAGAATTCCTAACTGCTCACCATAGCACAAAAACCCTTGATAACACCAATAAGTTCCTTGATTGCTTCTTTTCAAAAAAGACCATTCATGATTCCTCTCCCCCCTCCTTTACTAGTGCTGAATAAAATATTCAGCCATAACTTGAGGAGGAATGATGTAGGTGAATGGCAGGGTCACATCTTGAAACTTATAAGGAGAGATCAGTAGCTAAAAATTTCTGGTCTGGTTTTTGTTGTTTTCAACATTTGAAATATGTAAGTAAAATCATAACTAATACGAACTAATATAAAAGAATATGCTGAGGACCAAAAGGGAAATTCAGAGGATTTATTGAAGGAAGAATGTTTAAGCTGAAAAAGAAATTGCCATAATCATGTGCTGAATGTACATCTTAAACCTTTCTACCCACCTAAAAAATGGTGTGGGCTGGATAAGGGGGTTCAGTCAACCCTTCTACTCTGATTGACACTTCCATTACCAATAACTGTTATCAATGCCTGTGACATAAAATGATTAGTGGACAAAATCTTTTATATTGATCTTTGATGTTTATTTGGAGTCCAGTCAGAAACTGAATAGGACAACTAACCAAAGATTTTTACTTTAATATCTAGCTTTGGTTTTAGTCAACTAATGCCAGGAATGGTAAATAGATGTTTCAATGGAAAACAACACACACAAAAAAAAAATCTATATCCTGTCACACCCCAGTCAAAATTTAGAATTCTTTAACTTATGTGAAGACAAATTCTTTAAAAAAATTTTTTTCAATGATAATTTTAGATAAAATTTCAAAGCAATGATAATAATCACACAAAATTTATATCTAAATTTCTGAGAAGAATAATTATCATTATTATATATTGATGTAATTTGATGAGTGAATCCCGCTTTTGGCAGGGCTTAGAATATGTTGACTGTATCTTCTGTAAAGGGCTAACACCCCCAACTTCTCCAGTAAAAGAGGTGTCCTGGTTATGACACTAAACTGCATCTGATAGTGAGGATCCAGTTCTTGAGATTAATCCCATGTACACTTTAATCCAAAGTTAGAATCCAATCAATGGATCAAATAAATCTCTTCAAAAATATTTGCAATTGATTGGACTGCATGCATAAAAAAAACTCTTAAAAAAGTACTACACTGGAAATGTAAATATGAATGTACAATGAATGCAATTCCAAAACCTCAAGGCATAAAATAACCTTGGATGGGTTGCCATGCCATTAATATCAATCAATCATTTGATTACTGAATGAGGTACACTTGGAATAATGTTTATCATTACAGAAAATGGAATCAGCAGACTGAATTCAAATCCGAGATTAGACTGGTTGCTTTTTACTTTGCACACATGCCCTTGTGAAAGGCATGAATCCATCTCTTCAATTTGCATAACTCTTGCAAACATACAAAACTTATATTTAGATTTCTGAGCTGAAGAATTATTATCATATTAGTGGGAATTGAATTGGTGACCCAAGGTCAAATCTTATTCTTTGATGAGGCAAATGGCTTTTCACTTTATGCTAATACTCTTAGAAAAGGCATGAATCCATCTGTTCTCCTTCCAACTATAGGTAAATTGTAAAGAAGGCTTTTCTTTAGCCTTGGTAGGGAAACCAATATAAGAGAATAAAAACTCTGAATTCAAACGAGCTTTACTCCATTTAAAAATTGACCTCGTGTCACATCCTGCCTATGGTGGTAGAGTTAGATAAATACATACTTTCATTACTGTCCTTCTCCTATTCTGGTTGATGTTATATTATTATGCTGAAAAGTTACCAGCCCAACTAAGAATAGAATGACTTCTTTTATTATTCAATGTTTCTGAAAGGATTAAAAAGAACTTGAAAATAATGTTGAACTGTGGGATGAATTTAAGGGAATTGCTTGTACATTTTATAGATCTCTGTCAATCTCTTTTGGGTTTTGACTGAGAACTTTTCTGCAATTATGCCCTTCAGCGTTTTTCAGCAATAGAAGAACTTGTTAAGAAAAAAAAAGGCAACAGGAAAAAAGAGAAATAAAAGAATGGACAATGGAGTAAAAGACTGATTAAAGAAATTAGACAGAGAGCAAGAGAGAGAGAGACAGACAGAGATATAGAAGAAAAGGAAGAACCAAAAAAAGGGAGGAAAAATAGAAGGTAATGATAATTTGATGGAAAAGAAAAAAAAAAGAATAAGAATAGATACAATATAGAAGTGATAGAGTGATGTAAAGTGAAAGAAAGAAGCTGAAAGATTTAGAGAAAGAAATTGAATACAAAAGAATAACAATGATTAGATGGATGTTTTCCAAAACCTATTAGGTCATCAGAGTATCATGCTGAGTAATTCTCCTTCATGACATCAATAGACCTTATTTGATGATGTCCATCTTATCTCCAAGTAACAGACAATAGGTTGTACAAGGTTGTGTGGTACCATCAGCAAGGAAGGATCCCTGACCAGACCTATTATTGAACACTGAAGATGGATCACCTTTTACAAAGTTAAAAAGATCTAACTGCTCAACTATTTATCTATGGCTCACGGGGGCAGGGGGAAATAAGTGGATTCATGCCTTTCCAAAGAGTGTGGGTACAAAGTGTTCAAGCTAGATTCTGAACTCTGTGAGTGAATTCCATTTTCTGTGCAGTTAACTGTTTGGCCAACAATGATTACAAAGTTTAAAACAATTTTTTTTCAAATTGGAAAAAAGAAATTGAAGAAATGTTTTCTTGAAGAAAAAAATAATGCATTAATTATGTAACCAAGAAAAAAAAGCAAAATTTCTAAAATAAAAGGAAGATCAGAAAAGAAATATATAAGGAAAAACAGAGGAAGAAAAAAATTATATTAAAAAAAATCTAATGATATTAAAGGCAAGTTTAGTTAAGAAAGGGAAAAAAAGTAAATTAAAACAAAAAAAAATGCTTCTTATACACACACACACACACATATATATATATGAACACAAAAGAAAGGTACCAATAATATTTTCCTTTTAAAAAACGGAATTCCCATTTTTTTATTTCCTTTTGTGCTGTCTGCTTCTCCAATTTTTTGCAACCATCATGGCTACCATGTCTTGGATTAAAGCATAATGAAAAATATTTAGTTTTGATTCATATCTATAAACTTGTCTACAAAAGACTAAGGCCAATGTTAATATTTTTCATTTCTTTTCATTTATTCCCTCAAGGAATTGGCTGTCACAATATTTTTATCATTTGGCAAGAAATGTGCAATTTCTTTTCAAAAATCTGGTGAGAGTTCTTCAACTAATATCTGATCTTTATTGCTGTCAAATGTAATTCACTAAAAACTGGGCTCTTTGCAAAAAGAAGGTTTGAATATCTACTCCTAATTTTTTGGTCAAATGTATATATTTAAAGCTGAAAATGAATACTTAATAAACAAGAAAACAATATATTTTTTAGATGGTTGCTTGATTGTGTTTTATGGCATATCAACCCTTTTGGATTATTTAATGCCAAATCCTGTTTATATATATATATATATATGATTTGTAAGATAATAGTTTGTTGGTAATGAGCCAGAGCTCATTTGTTTGCACACAGTTGAATGATTTCAAGTATTGCATCCTTACATTCATAGCTTTATTTGCACACAGTTAAATTGTAACAAGGATTGCTATTTAACACATGCAATTCTATTTAACATTATTCATTCATTCGCACATACTGAAAGGGTTCCAAATATTGTTATGTAATATTAATAATTCAATTTAACATCAGTCCTTTCTTTACTCACAGTTAAATGGTTTTAAGTAGAGAAAAAGATTAAATATTTTCATTTGATTCATAGATGAGACTCATACTTCAGGTCAAAGTGGACCTGGAAGTAATAGCAATGAAGAGGTAATCCACATTCCTTAAAGCTCCAGAACTAGAGCCTCACTATCAGATGCAATTTCGTGTTATATCCAGGACACTCATTGGGGATAGATTTAAGTCTTGAACAAAAAAATTTATTTATCTTAGTAATTAAAATATGTTAATGTTTCATTAATATCTAATTTTGATTGGCTTTATTAACTGACTTTTCAATTAATGCATATATGATTAATTGATTGATTTTAATGGTTTGTCAACACATCTAGAGTTAGTTTATGCCTTGAGGTTAGGGAATTAAATTCATATGCACATTTTTTTATTTAGTTGTTTTTGAAGATTTTTCTTTTTGCACATAGTCCAAATCAATACAAATAATTTTTAAACAAATCAATTTGACTGATGATAATGAAGGGGTATTTTACATTTAACTGGGCCATTGGCCTAATGAGCAGAGTGCTTGCCAATGGTCAGGGAGACTGGGGTTCAATCCCAGGTCAAGTCATGCCAAAGATTCAAAAAGTGGTATTTGATACCACCTTGCTTAACACTCAGCATTATAAGGTGGGGGATCAAGGGTAAAGTGGAGCAATTCAAGGAAAGGAGTAATGCCCTCCTCTACGCCTCAGTATCATAGCTATAGAAAAGGGAGCCTTTGGGTCACCCTCAACTAAGATCGCCAACTTTACAACTTTATTCTACATTTACCAGATCTGATAATAATGAGAGGGTATTCTACATTTCCAGGTCTCCAGAGGTAAGTAAAGTTGGCGACTGTAGTTGAGGGTGATCCGAAGGCTCCCTTTTCAATAGCTACTACACTGAGGTGTAGGGGAGGGTACTACTCCTTTCCCTGGATTGCTCCACTTTACCCTTGATACGTACCTTATAATGCTGAGTGTTAAGCAAGGAGGTATCAAGTACCATTTTTTAAGTCTTTGGTATGACTCAACCTGGGATTGAACCCAGGTCTCCTGGACCATTGGCGAACACTCTACCCACTAGGCCAATGAGCCGGTTTTCCAGGTATAGCGTCTCACCATCAGATGCAGTTCAATATTATACTCAGGATATCCCTTTTTCGAGGGTCTTACCTTTCTACAGGGAATGTAATCTGCATATTCTAAGCCCCACTGACAGTGCTGTTGACTTATACAGGTAAAAAGATGTATCATATTGGTATGTAGATGAGATATTTTGTCAGCCTTTATCAATTTAGACTAGTATTTATTTTGAATCTGAAATTTTGATTGTTTTTTCATTCTAACTAACTTGAGCTGTCAATCTACAGCAATTGGAAAGAGCATCGATTAGAAATAAGAGAGGATAAGTTCTCAATAAGATTTGAACTTGGTTTGGTTTAGTTAAGTTTCTTTGGTTAATGGCATATCAACCTTCATGCATTATTTAATGTCAAAGCTATCTTAGTAGAATAGCTTGGTTTGATTTAGTTTTTTTGTTTAATGGCATATCAACCTTCATGGGTTATTCAATGCCAAAGCTATACTTGGAGAAGAAAAGCAATGATATCATTTAACCTCTAGCTGGGAGAAAAGGGATTCATACCGTTTCCCATGGGCATTAGTTCAAAAGTGAATGTAATAGTATGACTGGAGTTTTGCTTACTTTGAGACTGCAGTTCAGCATTTTAGCCTTTTTTTTTGTCAATTGGAAAACAACAAAAACTGAAACTGTGGATGCTTTCTTGATCCTATAAAAAGCAGATGAATAATACCCTCTAATTCACAAACTGGACTTCTTATCTTCAACGGGCAGTGATTCTCTCACTTGTCTTAATGACCAGGCATGCATACCTCTAAAAATATATCCTTTTGAGACCAACCCACCTTATCTCACATATGCTCAAAGTATGGGCCAAAACGAGTGATCCATGAACCCTTATGAAGAACTCAACAATCATCAAATGGAGATTCAGCAATTTCAAACTTCTTTGTAAGCTCTCTGAACTAACATAAAGGAAAGGTACCCTCTTGTACATTTCTGTAAATAATTTTCCCCTCATTTGATGATCATATTTTTTACAATTTCTTCAACCCGTGCTATCAAGCATGTAGTATGACATTCCTGGTTAGTAGGTTACCTTTCTCCCACTCTTTCTTTCTTTTGCTGCATTACTATACATAAATATAACAGTAGAAATTTCTCTTAGAAAATTATAATGATCAAGATAAGCACAAATGTAGACCACACAATATTATTAAGTTACATTTTGGATTGGAAAGTGCTCTATTCTCTAAGTGTTATATTGTCATCTGCTGTATCATAACGACACAATAATAAGGACGTATGCAGGAAGACTTCTTTATAAATATATGTACCTCTCACTTTATTGCAAGGGTTCGAAAAGGTTATTCAAGGTTTGCGTGTGAGAGGAAGTTGGAGACCGAACATAAACTGCAATATATTGACCCCCACTCTTATGGCCGTCAATGTTGTGTCTTTCTCGTTCTCCAGGGCTGCTCAACCATAGGTCCACTCTGCTGGGTGATTTGCTACATCTTATCAGCAACTTCTCTGCACCCCAACTCAATCGGGGGCCTCGATGGCCCCTTCGTCCTGATGTGGCTTTCCTTACCAAATCTCGTCTATAACTCTGTCCGATCTCTAACTGGAACTGTCTTGACTGAGTTATATAATAGTTCAACGCCCACTCAGTCGCCTACTCAATCTTTGAAATCGCATGTTTGATCGTCATCAAGTGGAAATAACTGTCATGCAGTTCACAGGTCACTCTCTTCCGATGCATCAGTCTATGAGTGTACCATGGGAATCTTTTTTACCTCGTCCCATTTCGTCAGCCAATTTCCGCCCACGCAATTTCCTCTCATAACTGCCATTAGAATGTGTCACCTCCTTCCGGTGCATCTCCTTGGAATGGCATTTTTGGCCTTCGACCCGGCCAAAATACAACATAAGTTTGCACACATCTTAACATGAATAAAAATCAAAATACAATGCGCCATTTTTGCTGCATATTTGTACTTTACATGAGATATATATAAATGAAATAATTTATATTATTTCATTATTATAATTTATATTATTTGTACTTTACATGAGAACATCAAATCATCATGAATGAACTCCAATGAGAATTACAAGAAACCTAAGTTGTGAGAAGCATTCAAGTCTTTTGAAGAGGTTCAGTCAGTTGGTTACCAGGAAAGTGACACATGATTAACAAAATTTCAGGGCTGACAAAGCCACCATTTCTCCTCATTGGGCTTGGGTTACAATTTTGGAAAGAATAGATCTTTACTTGATCAACTAAAAAATACCATTTCCCATCTTCCTAATTTTGAGATTGCTCCAGACTTAAGTAGTAACATCAACAATAAACTGAGTGGGATTTTTTGATGACCACATGTCTGATATTTCCTTTCCACCCTAACCTCTTCATTGTCTCTTCATCTCTGCTAACTTTCTTTCAGATACTTGCAATGCAACATATAGTTTCAAATCTGATCATCTAGTATAAGAAATTAAGCTCTTACCAAATATCCTATGATATCTGACAACAAATGATAGGACAATTCATAATTTATAAATAAAAGCAATATCTAAAAAAAATTCTTTTCCCTTCTTTTTCTCTGGTGAGTTTTACGAAATCTGATTTAGAAATTGTAATTTACTTTTACAATTGGTTTCTTTCGCCCCCTCATTTCATTTAATAGAGAAGGTTCAATGTAATTCAAATATGGAATATCATTTCTGTACTTATTTTTTCAAAAGCAAACATCATTATAATGGAATTGTAATGGATTTTTAATGAGCATATAACAATAAATCAATCTCATATAAACAACTTCATTGTATTTTAAAATACCTGTAAAGTGGGTTTTAATTAATAGTGAATTTTTCCTTCTGTCTCTGTAAGTCTTGTTACTTAACTAAATTAATGCTATATATTAGTTTACTAAATGTTATATATTTCAGTATTTGTTATATGTATATATATCTGTTGTGATGTGAAAGGTTAGCACTGGTTAGTGGCTAATCAAGCTTATCCAGTTATTCTTAGTGAGAGATTTATATAGGCTCTCTCTTACAATTATGCTAATTAGGCAGATTAATTTGCCAGTATCACTACATCTCCCTGAAACTTATAGATTTTATGCCCCAAGAAGGTCTTGTACTTTGAGTGATTGTTTCATTTTCGGGATTACTTTGCTCTCCTAGTCTCTTTTCCATATTTCTAACTCTGGGAGATCTAGATCTGTCCCACACTGTAATCAGGGTTGTCTTGCATAATTTGATCTTCATCTGAGTTTCCCAACTCATTCTGGCCCACCTGATCATCTATTATTTCATCTACTGATGTTTCTTTCTGTTAGGGTCGTTCTAATAAATCATTAACAGAAGGAATTGTAGAGATTTCTTCCTAATTTTGCTCTTCATATTCACCCTGGGGCCTTACTTGATCTGCATGGGCTAATATACTGTTCCCTTTTTCTCTATTTATTATAGCTGTATTGTGGCCTTTTTGCATGATAAATTCTGCCCATTCTGGATTTGATTCTTTGTTCTTTTTGTACCACATTTTTTCATTTGTGGAATACAACATTGTTAGCAGAGCTCTAATTTGCCTTCCCATTAAAGCTGATGGGCTTTCTAGTCTTCTGGCGTGTGGTATTGTGTGATCACTTAAAAGCAGCCTTGGTAGAAAAACTTCTACTTTTTCTTTTTACTGAGAATATGCTTTTAGTTGCATTTTTACAGTTTGCACTATTTTTTCCGCTAACCCATTCGATTGAGGGGGATATGGTGGTGTCTTGTATGGTTTACACCCTATTTTTTCCAACCATAAACTAAGATCTTTGTCACAAAATTCTGGTGCATTGTCAGATACCAGGGTTTTTGATATGATATTTCTGGAAAATATGACCCTTAGAATCTGATTTATAGGAGAACTTTTCTTGTCTGGCACACGGATTACCTCAGGCCAGCCTGAAAAAGAATCCACTTGTATTAATAAGAGTTCCACTCCAGTAATGTATGTATGATCCATATGCATACGACTCGATGGCTCCACTTCTCTGGGTTATGAATGTAAGGTAGTCTGCATAAAATTTCTTGATTCTTTACATTTCTTTGCATCTTTTTATATATTCTTCAACATCCTGGCCACCATGCATCTAATTTTATCCTTTTTTGTGTGGCCGCTACTCCACAATGTGTATCACATCATGTACACTTTTTATCACCAATTTTCTTTGTGTTTTGGGGGGAAATTATCAGATTCCCATTACAAATCACTCCATGTTGTATCGTTAATTTATGTCTTATTTCTTTGTGGGGTCTTTCCATCCTGGAACAATTTCCTCATGTTTTTTCTTATTCTCGATGTTATCCTACTTAGTACTGGATCATGTCTAATTTCTGCAGCCATGCTATCTAAAGACAAAATATCTGTCTCTACCCAATGTAAAAATGTATCTTCAAATTCTTCTTCTGTTTTATCCTTTGACTCCTTGTAAAATTGCAATCTTGTTGGTCCATCTACGAATGGAATTGAATTTCCTTTGACATATTCTATATCAAAGTCAAATGCCATTAATCTTATTGCCCATTTGAGTATTCTCAATGGCATGACTTTGGGTAATTCTTTTCTTGGATTGAATATAAACTCTAATGGTCTATGATCACTTCTCAAAAGAAATTTTTTTCCAATTAAAAATTGCCAGACTCAAATCTTTGTCCACACTATGGCCAATGCTTCTTTCTCTATATTTGAATGATTAAATTCAGTCTTAAATTTAGTCTTATTGATAAATACATTATCGGATGTCCTTCTTGTGATAATATTCCAGATATTGAATATTCACTTGCATCTGCGGTTAATGTAATGTCCTTTTTCGGATAAAAAAAATTTAACTACTGGTTTCTTTCCCAGAATTACTTTTAATCTATCAAAAGCTTTTTGTTGTTCCTCTGACCTGATAAATTCAACATTCTTTTTTCTTAAATTTGCTAACAGTTCAGTCTGGTCTGTATATTTTGACACATATTGCCTGTCGAGATTTACCAATCCCCAAAAAGTTTCAAGTTCTTTTTTTATTTGTAGGTGTAGCTATTTTAAGTATTTTTTCTATCAAGTCTTGGTCTGGTGATATACCTTCTTTTGAAATGGAATGACCTAAAAATGATATTTTACTACTATCATTTATGCATTTTTTTTTCATTGTCATTCCAATGTTTCTTAATCTATTCAAAATGATGTTGGTTTTCTTTTTTAAATCATTTTCATTAGTAGCTCCTACACATATATCGTCAAGGTAACAAACCATATTTTTTATATCCTCTAAAACCTATTCAATGGCTCTTTCAAATATGGTGCTTGCTCTTTTTATTCCATATGGCACCCTTCTCAATTTCAGTAAGCCTATTGGCGTATTTATCATCGTTACTTTGAACTTATCATCTATTGGTATTTGGTGGTATGCCGTTTTCAAATCTATTTTTGTAAAAACGCTCTAACCTGCCAGTGCATGAATTGCAACTTCAATATTAGGATATGAATCTGAACAAACTTTGTGATTTACGCCTTTTTTATAATCTCTACATATATGTATGTCTCTATCTGACTTTCTTAAAACTATAGTGGGTGATGCCACTTGCTACCCCCAGAAGGAACATGTTCAGGAAGGTCCTGTTCTATTAAGTTTTGTAGTTTTGCCTCTACTAAAGGCAACAAATGTACTGGTAATTTTCATATGAAGGGGTAATATTTTCTTTTAATTTTAAACTAACTTTAAAGTTTTTTAACTTTCTGTTTTTTTCCATTTTTATCGCATTAATTAATTTGGTAGAATTTATAATAAGCACATTGTTTCCAAGAAGTCCGTGGTTCTTTTTACAAATTGTGACAATTATAGGTATTACTTCAAATTTATCTTCTATTTCCAGTGAACCTTCAAAGTACCCAAAAGTTTTTATGACTGACCCATCAAATTGGTGGAGTAGTAACTTGCTCTTTCATAAAGTTGGCTTTCCAATATGTTCCCAGAAATTTTTGGTATGAGTGTTTCCTCACTGCCTGTATCCATTAGCATATCCAAATCGAAGTTGTTGATTTTAACCTTTAGTATAAGGTTTTTTTTCTTTTATTCAATTTTTTCAACATTCTTGTTTTCGTTTTTTACTGAAAAGGCTTTCATATTGGTTTTATTTTCTACAACTCTTTCAACGTTTTTCTTTTTGAATTTGCATACTGCTTGAAAATGGTTCTTTTTTAAGCAATTTGTATAAGTTTTCCCAAATGTTAGGCATTTTTCTTTTTTTTTTTCATGTCCACAATATGAACATTTTTAAAATCTTTTTAACATCTAAAATATTTGTTTGTTGGGGTGACTTTTATCATAGTTGTATTTCTGTATTAATTCTTGTTGCTGTATAAAGTCAATGCAGGCATTTAAAGACATATTTCCTATTTGTAGTTGTTTCATTATTTTGTATCAGTGTGATGCATTGAACATATCTTCAGTTAACCTTCATTGAATTAAATCCTCTTCAATCATCTGTTCTTCTTATCCAAGTTTTTCAAATTTGCAATATTTACTCGCATTCCGTAGATGGTGTGGATATTTTATGATTGGTTCGTCAATTTCTTGTTTCATCAACATGAACTTTGTTCTTCTGCCACAACAAACTTTTTCTTGGGTCTCATATTTCTTCTTATGATCTGACTTATTTCTTCAAAAGTCAGGTCTTCCAGGTTTGTGGGATACGCCTTGGTGGAGAATTTCATTATCGCCTCACATCCAACTGTAGCCAAAAAGAAATCCATGATTTCATTTTCTCTTCCATTTTCCTTATTAAAACCAAAACGTTCAACGTTGACTTTCATAATGTATTCATCAATTTTGATTATTTTGTTTTTTCTACTTTCTTTATACTGTCAGATTTCATTTCCATATTTACTACCATATATATATATATATATATATATATATTGCTATTTGTTATATATATATTTATTTCAGTATTTGATGGATTGATTGATTGATTGATTTTAATCGTATGTTCCCCCCACCCTGCATTTAGGATTATTTTATGCCTAGAAGCTTCCTTGTACATTTAGATAAATAAGAAATCTTTCATGGAATTATAGCATGGTAACTACTGATATAACTTTGTTCTTGGGATTTGATATTGTTTACACTGATTGCTCATTTGATTTTAATGGTATATAAACCAATTCTAGGTTATCTTATGCATAGAGGTTAGGGAATTACATTCATTGGACATTCATATTTACATTTTTTCTGTAGTTGTTTCTTAAGAGTTTTTTTTGTACATGGTCTGATGAAATATGAATGAATTTTAAAGTGATCTATTTGATCTATTAATGGGACCCTAACAGGTGCTACAGGTTTGGGTCAGAGTAGACCTGGAAGAAATGGTAATGAAGGGATACTTTCCACTCCCCAGATCTCTCAACCAGGAGTCTCATCATTAGATACACTTTAATGTCATACATAGGACATACCTATTTTTTAGGAGGGGTGGGGTTCTAACACCTCTGCAGTGACAGGGCAAATTTTAGCATTTGTTATAATATATTTGTTAGATTATTAAATATTATTTTGGTATTTGATTACAATTTAACACTTTAACTGTGAAAGTAACTTAAATTATTTTCTCTAAAAATCGTGTGATTACATACTGTATCGTTGCTTCACAAAAAAATTCCCAATTTTATCATCAAATCTGATTGACTCATTAATTCTCCTTGTAATTGCTGCTTTTTTTATATCTCAAAACTTTTTTCTTTAAAAAAAATCCAGTATAAACTAATTTCTAAAAATTCTTTACTGAATAATTTTACAGAAATTTTAAAAGAAAATTTAACCTTTTAATTCTTTTTTTTAGCAATCAGTTTTTTAATCCCGTAAAAAGATTTTTCTTTCTAAAAATCCAATATAAACTTATTTCTTTTTAAAAATCTTCTAAAAGGATGACAAAATTGATCACTAAAATTATTTTTTTTAATTTACCAGTCAAAAAAAGAAGAAACTTTTACAAGGGTTAAATAAATGGTAAAAATTAAGTCCCTTTAGTTTTGAAAATCTTTTAGAAATAATAATTCAATGGCAAAAAAATTGTGAGGGAAAAACTTGTAGTACACTGTTATCTAAAAAAAGATTTCCTTTATGTTCTTTTTAGAGTCCCCAAACTTCCCAAATTAATTTTTTATTCAAAAATAAATTGTTCTCAACTTGTTTTGGCTTAATTCCAAGCTTTTTCCCCAAAACAAAAATTTGTATGATAATTGATTTTGCCTAAATAATTATGTTTCTAGTAATTATTTCTACTTGTTTTCACAGATTTATCTAATTTCAAATAACTGATAATAATTATTTGTAAACAATTTTAGCCTCAATTAACTATTCTTAATACAAATGACTTAGTTATATGGCATCAAGTATTCTTATCCAATCAAATAATTCTTAAAGAGATATATAGGACACTAATAGGTACTGCTTCTCTGAGTTAGGGTCAATGTGCAAGTAATGGCAACAGTAAGGGGTATTTGACACTTCCCAAATCTTTAGAACTGGAGTCTCATCATCAAATATTGGTTAGTATCATACTGGGAAGATTCCATTTTTGTCTTCTGCAAAAGATATAGTCAGCATATTCTTTTCCCTAACAAAAGGGTGTATGACATCAAAATTTTTAACTTCTCAAAGCCCTTATTTTAATAAAATGATAACTCACTTTTAACAAAGATGTCAACTTGATGAAGCAAAATTTTGAATAAGGTCCATACTCAATTTTTTGCCGTTAATTTCAAGAACACAGGTACAGTATATCTGGGGGTCAAGGATCTAAGGGGTGAAAGGATTTAGTTGCAAAAAATATCTTTTGTTTACCAACTGTCTTCTGTTAATAAATAAGACATTTTCTCAAGATATCTGGTACTGAAACAAAGTACCTGATCATTCTGTTATATTTATATATGGTAACATTGGGGAGGGTAAAAATAAAGAGAAAGATAAAGAAACTGGAAGAGGGACGACTCAATGACTACAATGTTGAACTGCCTGTGTTATAGCAAGGGTGAAAAAAAAATGATAAAAAACAATAGAATCAAGAAATGAAGTGGAATTTACATACAGAAATATTCAAGACGGTTCCTGTCCTTTATATTAATTCAGAATGATTACAAAGAAGTTGAGTTGTTGAATGTCCATTCTATGATAGTTGAGTTCATAGATAACTTGTTTTGGGCTCTATGTAAGGTGGTTTTGTCCCAAAAGAATATGATCTGAATGTTATCTGTGCTTGGCTGTTGAGGTGAGCAAGGGAAAATTGTTTGTTGAAGTTGCACAGGGGCTACAAGAATAACTGTTCATTGTGGAATACTGGGTGTTATTTATATGTTTATAGAAAGCATACACAGTTTCAGTCTGTTGTGTTTTCTGATTGGCCAAAAAAGTTTAATTCTTTATTATGTGATTGCTCACTTGTATGTCCACCCATCAAAGACTGATCACCAAGAGCCTATTTGACCATTCGATTTTTTGACTGCAAGAAGCATTTATGAATAATAATGGCATTTGAATTTGAGTGCAACAGCAGAGAGAAATGAATGCATGCTTTCCCAAAGGAAATTAATACAAAATAAATACCAATAACTACGTAACAAAAAATTAGTACAAAATAAATAACCAATGAATATATGACAAATAAAGAAACTGTCTTTATTGTTCCGAATCTTATCTAATTTTCAGCATAAAATCCAAAAAATATTAAAAGATATTTTTAAAAAATCTCCAGACAAAACTTGGGCAAAATTCATGTTATATGTTTTTTCTTTCAATTATTATTTTTGAGCAGAGGCTAAGTTAAATTTTTTTGATAAATACAGTCAAAGTTTATATTTCATACGTGACTGACCATCTTAAAACAGAGATGTAATACCAGTAAGTACTGATAGTATATATACATATATAATTGACCAATTTATTCTAAATTACGTTACTGTAGGCAGGCATTTAAATATACCAACTGTATCCCCTACAGAGAGGTAAGACACCCCCATCTCCATGGGTGTGTCAGGTATAAAATGAAATTGCGTCCACTAGTGATGCTCCAGTTCTGGAGCTCTGGGGTATGCGGAGTCACCCTCTGTTGCCATTACTCCCAAGTCTTCTCTGACCCAGTGTTGTAGTACACCTGAGGGTCCCATCTATGGGTCAAATATATTTCTTTGAAAAATATTTATAATTTAGAGAGCACTTGATACCATATAACTGTAAATTATATATATTAGGAATAGTTATTTGAAGATCTAATTGTTTATTAAGGATTATTAATGGTCAGAGGGTTCACTAATGGTCTAGGAGACATGAGTTCAAACTTAGGTCAAATCATACAAAAGACTCAAAAAATGGTACTTGATGCATCCTTGCTTAATACTCAGTATCATAAGGTGCAGATCAAGGGTAAGTGGAGCAATCCAGCGAAAGCAGTAATGCTCTCCCGAGAACCTCGGTATAGTAGCTATTGGAAAAGGAACCTTCGGGTTGCCCTTGACTATGGTTAGCCAACTTAGTAACCAACAACTTATCATTTGTTACTTGAGACCATATACTTCTATGCAAAGAAATGATTGTCACTAAATAGGAACAGTTATTGAAGCCATACAAGTGTGTTAAAATTATTTGTATTAGATAAGAATACTTGATATCTTATAACTGAGTACAAATGATTTGTATTAAAAATACTTGAAACTATAATTGAATGTTACAGATTATTATTATCAGTCACTTGAAACCATAAAACTGTATGTGAACAAATAACCATGGCTTTAATCAATATAACTGTGCATAAATTATGTGTATTAGTTAGGAATACTTGAAACCATACAACTGTGTGGTAATTATTTGTATTCTGTAAAGTTTGTGAAAGAAGAAAATACTCAAAGTTATAAACTTGATCCTTTTATAAACAATATTGAAAATAAAAAGAGTAAACAAATATATAAAAAAATATGCAAGTGGGAGAAAAAAACTTTTTGAAAAGTCTGTAATGAATTATTGAACCAACTTTTATTTTGTTTATTCATTAATATTATTTATTTTTTTAATTCTCTATTTTTGTTCAGATGAAAGTTCCCCCGCCTACAAAACTCATCAAGCACTTAAAATTGTTTCCCCTTGTTTTGAGAAAGAAAAAAAAGTTTTATTTTGAGAGTTCATTTTTGTTTGTCTGTATGGGGATGGGTAATTTTCTAAGCATCCATCCGAAATAACAACACATTTCAACAAGACAAATGAATGAATTAATGCAGGAAAAAGTTAAAAAAAAAAAAAAAAAGAAAGCAAAATAGAAAGTGAATATTGAAAAATTCTTAAGTCACTCTGAAGGTTCCTTTATCATTACTTTTTTTTTTATTTCATTTTAATTTTTTTTTTTTTTTCTCCAAATTTCTTTCAACATTGTTTTTGGAACCACTGCCACCATCTTAATATCTTACAACACTTTTTAAAGTTCTGATTTGATACTTTTTTATATTTATCTCCACAATTTATTTTATTATTTGTTTAAAATATTTTTTTACTTACATCCCTAAGGGAAAAAAGTTGCTGTTTTTATTATATTTTTGTTATTTTCTACTCAAAGTTTGAAGAATATATTTTGAGAAGGAGAGTAACAGAGAGGTTCAAAGTTGAGAAATGGTTTTCATATCTACATTGAATGAAAATGTAAGCCCCCTTCAATGTGACCCCCAAATATCTTTTTTTATTTTAACTGAGACTTGGGAAACCACATGTGATTTCTAAAAACAACTGCACTTTACTTTAATTTAAAAATAAGACACTGAAATATAAAGGCAATAATCAGAGGTAAAAGGAAATTTGAAAAATGTCTCATGGCAGAGTTTTTCTTGCCCATCCACCAACATTGATTTTTTTTCTTTATGTATTTTTGCCATTTTTTTTTCAAAGCAAAGAATTTTTGGTGTTAGTTCTATGTATCAGTTTTTCATGCATTTTCAAAATAATGTCCATTCAGTTGATTTTTGGAGAAAAAAATAAACAACATTTTTTTTAAGAAGAGTAAAAATATCTAAATATAAAACAGATGACTCCAAGTTAAAGAAAATAATAAAAAAAAGGAAAAAAGAAAACATGAAAAAAGAAGATATGAAAAGAAATTGAAGAAAAAGTGTAAAGAAAAAGTATAAAGAAAGAAAAGAAAAATGTAGAAAAAAAATCAAGGTAAAAGAAAATATGGAAAAAAGAAAAGTTATAGAAAAAGTGAAGAAAAAGAAAAGGCATGAATGAAAGAGTAAAATGAAAAAAAAGAAAAAAGGTGTAAAAAATGAAGAAAAAGGAAAAAAAGCAAAGAAAAAGACAAAAAACAGGAAAAGGAAAATAGAGAAAGAAAGGCTACAGAAAAAAATGAAATAATGAAAGTGAAGAAAAAAATAAGAGAAAAAAAGGTGTAAAGAAAATGAAAAAAAATGTAAAAGTAAAAGAACATGAAGGAAAAAGAAAAGGTTTAAAGAAAGTGAAGAAAGAAAAAGTTAAAAGAGAAAAGAAAAAGAAGGAAAAAATTGAAAAAAGAAAGTAGCAGAGACAAAGAGGAAATTATAAAGAAAGTAAGATGAGTAAAAAGAATAGAATATAAAAATAGGAAAAAAAAAAAGTTTATTTTTTTAAAAAAATATGAAGGTTACAAAACAAATGACAAAACTTGAGTTTATTCCCTTTTTGAGAGTGATGAATGATATTGTCATCTTGACGTGTTGTTGTCTACCTGTCCAATGGAGGTGCATGTCAGGCTGTGACATATGTCAAATCTTTTACTGAGAATGTAAAAAGAGGGTGGGAAAGGTTCTAGTGGGGGAAGGGGATGATATAAAGAATGGTAAAATGTATAGTGAACACTGTGGTGGCTGATGCTGCTACCATTGTACAAATCCCTCCAAGAACATGAGGATTATATTAAAACAGCAAACGATAGAGAAAAGATGAAATATGATAGAGGAGGGGAAAAATCTATAAATAAAAGAGAGAAAGAAAGAAAAATAAAGAAAAAGTATGGATAAAAAATATCAAAATGAAATGAAATGAAGAAAAATTAAGACAAAACAAAAACAGTGATATAGGAAATTCTCTGAAAAAATATTTTATATATATATATATATATATGCGGAAAAAAAACTAACAAAATGTAAAGGGAGAGAATGCAAGCAAAAACAGATGTCTGAAGGAAAAGAAAGGTCATGCAAATAAATATAAAAATGCAATGAAAAAGTAAAATATTTTTACAAAAAATATAAGAGATGAAAAATATATGAACTATAATACTTTTTTTTCCCAATATTTGTCTTTTTTCTTTCTTTAAATATAAGAAGAGCTAACAAATAAACACCTCAAAATGACTAAACCCAGACTATTGTAAGAGTAATCCATTTTGCAAGTAGAATAGAAAACTGAAAAAGAAAGAAAGAAAGTGACAAAGTCATAGATAGAAATAAAGAAAGTAAGAGTTGTGACAGAATATTGAGGTTAAGTTTAAAAACAATATTTGATGCAAAAGAATATTAGGAAAGAAATAAAAGAAACAATAAAGAAAAAAGGAGAATAACAAAGAAGAAGGAAAAGATGGAAAGAAAGTAAAAAAAGATGAAAGATGAGAGGAAAAAATAAATAAAGGTGGGTGGGGAAAAAGATGACAAACAAAATGATGGTTTGGTTTCTTTGTTTAATGGCATATCAACCTTTGTGGTTTATTTAATGCCATAGCTCTCTTTATAGAAGAACAGTAATGGTACTTCTTAAACTACTGCCGGGACAGATAAGGGGGTACATACTTTTCCTAAGAATAATAGTCTGAAAGTAAACATAATAGCACTACTAGAGTTTGAACTCACTTCAGTCCAGCTCATTTGGCATTTCTCCACAAGGACTTCCCTCAAGACAAAATGCAAGAGAGAAAGAGAGGGAAAGATGAAAGAAGAGAGGGAAATAGAAACAAAAGAAAGATGGAAAAAGGAATAGAAGGAAAGAGATTAAAGGAGAGAAAAAGAAAGAGGCAGAAAAAAGGAAATATAGAAAAAAAGAAAGAAAATCAAAAAGAAAAAGGGAGAAAAAAGAAAAAAATATAAAATTGAAAATAATTAAAAAAACAAAACAAAACAGGACAGCATTTTAAAATTCAAAAAAAGAAAAAATCCCAATCATGGAAATTTAAGACTCAGTCTCAAAATAAAAAAATAAGGATAGCAAAAAATGTTTATGACTAGAAATATAAAAAGAAGAAGGAAGAAAAAAGTGGTTAAAATAAGAAAATAATAGATATTTTATATTTTCCTTCTACGTATTTACATAAAATTTTATGCCAAACAATATTCACTACTAAGTTAACTTTACTGACAAGGAAGGAGATCATGTTGAAAAATAAATATTTGTTGTGTAAAATATTGGACAAAAAAACAAACATGAAAAACTGAACCATTTTTTTTCTATTTGCCACAAATTTTAATGAAACTCCACTGACTTAGACACATATAGGAAGTGATTATTTTCCTTGATTATTATTGTCAAAGTTCCTTTAGCGGTAGCAAAAAGTCATTATCAAAGGACTAATTGTAACTTAGGATATCAAATCAAGTCAAAGAAAATTCTAAGAAATTTCCTATTTTTTGCTATTTCTCAGAATTTTCCTTTAAGAAAATTATGACATAAATATTCATTATAGATTTAGTGATAGTTTAATCTATCTCCATCAATGTGAAATGTTGTGAAGATTTATTGATACAAATGCTTACATTTTTTGACATGTTAGTATATGAAATGGATTTTCAGGTGTTAATTTGTTTGAGAAAGTTTTACAGTAAAATTGAAAAAGATCATTTTGTTAAAGAATTGCTTGTTGAAAAGTAAAAATTTGAGATTGTCCCAAAATCAAAACAAAGAATACTCTTGAAAGTAGAAATTATTAAAAAAAGAAAATGCTACCTCTACCCCATAACATTTGCTACATTTAGTGTATTAAATCTATATATAAAAATAATAAAAAGAAAGAAAGAAAGGGAAAAACTAGGGGAAACAAGACAAATTTTAAGGAAGAAAAATGAAATAAGATTGCATTATAGAAATAAAAATGTCAACTAAAAAAAAAAAAAAAAGGAACAAAATAAATCATAATTGAAAAAAAAAAATGGAGTCAAAAGATTTAGTTAGGACAAAAAAAGTGAGAAAATGGCCTGAAAAACCATAAAGAAAAAATGAATGAAAATCTTTTTGAAAATAAAAAATCTCTTGAAGAGAAAAAGAAGAGAAAATCCAATGGAAAGAAAAACTAAGAGAGAGTAGAGAATACCAAAGAGATAAAGATATTTATAAAAGATTTATAAAAAAAAATTTTAAAAATAGAAACATAAATAAAGATGAAAGATTAAAAAATGAAGGGAAATGATCAGGGAAAGGAATGAAATTCTCTGTTTTAAAAAGAAATAAAAGATAAAAAAATCCCCAAAAAACGTAGAAATAGAAATATACTTATAAAATCAGAAAAGCCAAAAGACTGACTGAATAGAAAAAAGTAAAAAAGAGGAAAATAAAGAAAAGTTAAATAGAAACAAAAATGAAACAACACAGAAAAGATAACAAACAAAAAGAAAAAATGAAACAACTAGAAGGATATTATGGAAATGAAAGGAAAGTTAAGATACTATCTTAAAAGAAAAAAAATTAAAACTGAAATCCTTTTCTTGTCAAAAGCTGTAAAAAGTCAAGTCTTCAATAGGAATATTTTTTGCTTAACCAAAGCTTCTCTCCTTGTGGCTAATATTGAAGAACATTATAGTTATATCACTGTATCTTTTGTTATATACACACACACATACACACATATATATATATATATATATATATAAGGGTCATTCAATAAATAAGATGAATTTTGCTTTGAGAGTTGGCAATAGGAAGCTTTGTTTACAACTGCACCTTTTTCAAGGAAATCAATTCGGATAGGTTCTTTCTTGTCCCAGAAGATTGTCAGCATGACCTTATTTACTAACTGCTGTGTCCAGAACTTTTTCTTTACCAGTGAATCCATATGTTTCCACTCTGTGGATTGTCTTTTCAACTTAGGGTCATAGAGGCAAATCCATGTTTAGTCCATTTGTAAACATTCTTTTAAACAAACACATTCTTCTCCATTCACATCACATGTCCTTCAGTAAATTTCACATGATTTGCACTTCTCAGCCATCACAAATTTGATAACAGACCTCTGTTCAAGCCTGGAGTATTCTGTTTGATTTTCTACCATTTTGAATAGCCTCAAAGTAAACATTTTTGCAAGATTAAAATAGTTTTTGCAATGAAACAATTTCAAGCAACACAGAGTTTGTATTTATAGAAAAAAATACTGAAAAAAATTCATTTTGCATTTTTCAAAAGAATCCCATTATCTATTAAATGACCCTGGTAAGAATAACAATACACACATCAAATCTGATGATGGTATTTACTCTATGCAATGCCAGGATTGTAATAAAAAAAATACATGAGTGAAACATCTTGCCCAATCCAAAAACGAATTTATGTACATAAGAGGGATTTTTAAAAAGGTGATGAAAAGAGTACACTTATCTGACATAATTTAGATACTAATCACACCTTAACTTTAAAGATTCAAAAAGGTTAGTTAAAAATAGAGGAAGATTGCTGAATCAAGCATTATTTCTAATTCAATGCTATTAAACAAACAACCATTTTTTTTCAATTTATCTCCTTATTTAGTTAAATTAGTATTAAAAAGTTACATGATCTCTTTTTTTGAAATAGTTTTTATTCGTACTCACTTTTGATATTTTCTTAATTACACTTCTCATCATAATTCCTCCAAAATTACTAACAACTACATAATAAACACGAAAGAAGATTTTAAAAAGTGAAGAAAAAGAAAATAAAATAAAGAAAAGTAAAGGAAACGATGAGAAATACAAATATATATTAGCGGGGGGGGGTGAATAGTTTGAAATAAATTTCAAACATTAATTACGTAGTTTTGAAACAGAATGCAATTAATTGAAATAGAATGTTAAAAGCTTTCTCATTTTTTTTTGTTAGTTTTTAAAAATAAAAATAAAATATAATTCGGAAGATACAATATAACATATTAACATAGCCCTGATGATGGTTTAATGTAAAACTGAAAAGTTAAATGGTGGCAAATAATTCAACTCTGAATATCTTGTTTTTTTTAAATATTTGTATATATAAGTATATTTTCCTATTAGTTCATCCACATATTTTAACTACCATATATATATATATATATATATATATATATATATATATCATATGAACATTACTGACAGGTTAAGAAAAATTCCTCTACCAACTTGTATACTTTGTACAACTTATTTTTGTTAGTGTTGTAAATATATATTATTATAATCAGACAGCTCTGGTAACAGTAGTCCATGAGTAGTCTATTAAGGAAGGCTTGAAAAACTCTAATGAGCATTTTATAGTTTTCTCTGTTTTATCAAGAATTTGGATAATTTTTAATAATTGAATTAAAATCAAGGCACTGCTGGTGAAACAAGGACAGACTCATAAGGGACATGAACTCCTATGAACTACTATACACCAGTGTAGACTGCAAAAATAATATTCAACAGTTCTGTAGAGACATTAGATGCTATCTAGAGGACTTGCTTTATTAAAGCTTTTCACCTTGTAGCTAATAAAACATTAAAGTTATTATACTAACATGGAACAGCATTTTATTGTTGTGAATATAAGTGTATATATATATATATATATATATATATATATATATATATATATATAAGTATCTTTCTCTGTTAGTTTATCCACATATTTTAAACTAAAATGTACGTATTAATTTTTTTTTTAAATATGGGCAATAAAATCTGTGTGACTATTTACTCATAAAATTTCAGTACATAATGCAGAATATCTCTTGAATCAAAAAATGAATATACTGAAACAGATTTGGTTTGGTCTATTGATAAAGAACAGCAAATGATAAAACAAATTTATATAAATTTCATTCTTTTCCATTTATTTCAGAAGATACACCAAAAAAAAAATGAAAGGGTGTCAATAACAGTGACCAGGATTAAACAAGAGAATAAGATCAGAGATTGATGGTTTAGGACCCAACTTCTCAAAGCGATTCGATAGTCTTCAGGGGGTGGGGGTGAATAAATGCATAAGGGTTCAAAGGGTGGGGGTGAATTTTCTAGTTTGTATTTATAAATCCTTTTATAACAAGAGAAGAAAAATCATTGAACCGTATAGACAAGTTGCCAAATATTGCACATCACACAAAATGGCCTGATTAGGTGTAATTGCCACTAATAATGCATTGTTTATACATGAGTCATTTAAAACTTTAGAGTCATTTAAATGAATAAATGATTTGACTCTGACCAAAAAGATTCAAATCTTTTCAGCATTATTAAAGATGCATATTATTATATTTTCAGAAAAAAACTCATTTAAAAACAATTCTATTTTAAACATATTTTATAAAAATACAGAATTCTAAAAAATCCCTTTTTATGTTATAAGATATCTTTTTCTTTTTTTTTCTTTTTTCTTTTTTCATTTTTCTTTTTTGTTTCTTTCTTTAAAAAAAAAAAAAAGATTATTTGATAATAAAAAAGACAAAAAAATAATGAAAAAATAAACCTAAAATGCCTGAAATTTTAAATTCTTATGACACATTTTTAATAAAATAAAAATAAACTTATGGTTCAAAAAGTATTCTGCTTTGACTGAAAAGATTCTGATCTTCACTTGTTTAATCAATTTCAGTTTTGCAAGGTATTTGTTGGTGTGAGTGTTGGTGTTGATGTTATTATTAATTTAATATTCCATTGATAGTAACTTTCAGTATTTTGTAAAAACATTTTATTTTGAAACCAAAAACATTTTTAAAAAAATCAACACTTTCATCATAGCATGAAAAAAATGTTTACAATATTCAAATAATTTGTCTGGATGAGGGGTGAATAGAAATTAAATTTGGTTACAAGCAGTGCATCAAGTAAAAAGTTTTACAAGTCCTATTCTACATAAATTTAAAATAATTTTGTTTAAATTTATTACTTATACTAATAAATAAAGGAGTCTTTTATGCTGTGGTAAAATCCTGAAACTAGGGTTCTACAATCAATTTACAATATATATATATATATATATATATATATATATATATATATATATATATATATATATGTGTGTGTGTGTGTGTGTGTGTGTGTGTGTGTGTGGTTTGCAATTGTCCTCACACTATTTCAGCTGGATATTTCTATTTTGTAAGGTTGTTGAGAGGCCTTGATTTAGGATATTTTGATAAATTTATCTCTTACTATTTTCATATAAAATAATTTAAAAAAAAATCAGTTTTCAATTTATGCAACCCTGTTAGAGTCAGGAGGACAAAATTTTTATTTATGCAATCCACCCATTATTTGAGGGTGGGAAGCACAAGATCTCTACAAAAGTGGAAAAACTTAATCAAATTTTAATAAACACTTACAAAATTTAACTTTTACCACTATTGATTATATTTAACTCCAGGACTGGAGTCTCACTGTCAGATGCAGTTTAGTGTCATATCCAGGACACTGCTAAATTTGTAAACTGGAAAAAAAATGAAACAATATCTCATTACCCCAAATATTTTTAGACTTCTCCTTTGAAATAAAGTCCAAAAATGAACAACTATCAATTGTTGATTAAAAGCTTTTAAGCTAGAGGGGATTCTGACAACTAGTATTCAAAAATCTTCAAGAAGAGCTAGGATCATTAAAAGATATCGTATCTGGAGCATTAGATAAACATTCAGAAGAGCTAGGATCATTAAAAGATATCGTATCTGGAGCATTAGATAAACATTCAGAAGAGCTAGGATCATTAAAAGATATCGTATCTGGAGCATTAGATAAACATTCAGAAGAGCTAGGATCATTAAAAGATATCGTATCTGGAGCATTAGATAAACATTCAGAAGAGCTAGGATCATTAAAAGATATCGTATCTGGAGCATTAGATAAACATTCAGAAGAGCTAGGATCATTAAAAGATATCGTATCTGGAGCATTAGATAAACATTCAGAAGAGCTAGGATCATTAAAAGATATCGTATCTGGAGCATTAGATAAACATTCAGAAGAGCTAGGATCATTAAAAGATATCATATGTGGTGCATTAAATAAACATTGGAAAGAGCTATAATCATTAAAAGATATCATGTGTAGAGCTTTACATAAACTTCAAAAAACAGAGAGAAGCTCCACAGAAGTTTCTCATGAATTCTTAGTTGATTAAAAAAAGAATAACAAAAGAAAATGCTTTTGATACACCCAAATAATAATCAATAAGTGAAATAAAGATAAAGTTTCAAGAAAGACAAGTAAATGGATATGTAAAGAAAATGTCACAAAGGAGAAGAATAAGTAAAAGAAAGAGAAAAAATTAGAAGAAAAATGAAGTGGGAAACAAAAAACCCAGACTGATAGAAGGTAGAATAATATCAGAATTCTGACTTAAAAATAGACGAAAATAGAGGGGGGGGCAAAAAAGCAGAAAACAAATATCACAAAAAATGCTAATTTATCATGAGAAAATGTGTTAATTTCTCCAAATCTTAGATTAAAATTTATTTAAATCAGAAAATTTCGACTAGTTTTCCTTTCATCTTTATTATTTTTTAGCTTAAAATTCAGATCGATTTTATAAGAGGGTTGGCTGAAAAGTTCACAGGCTGACCAAAATACTCTCATGGAATGTAACCAAATGCAGTTTATTTTTCAACATAGTTCCCCTGGTATTTCCCACGCTTCTATCAGAGTTGTAGGGCTTGGATCCTACTGGTCCAAAAAAGTCATCAGCAAAAGATATGATGTCATGAATGTTTCAGCCCACCCTCATATTTTCTATTAATCTGAGTTCTATGCACATAGAACATATAATCTGGACAAAAACAAAAATATTTAAATTAATAAATCACATGACATTCCTCAAAGTGTTCAAACTTTGACAGAAATTGATGGAGATGGTACAAAACATTGACCAAGCATTTGATCAAGGATCAATACCTGTTTGTACAATTCAGCATTGCTTCCAGAAGATCAATGGATATCCAGAAAGAAAGCAATTCTTTGAGAATGACACTAAACTTTTCCAAAATTTATTGATGTCAGGAACAATGGTTTTTGACAATACAATCATAAGCAACAATGTTGCAGGTCGGTAAAAATGTGTTGAGTCATATGGAACATACTCTGATTAAACATGTTTTCCATCATTTTTCTTTTGTCTTAAATCTAAAACATCATTGCTTTTGTTTTTGTTTTCAAAGACCTATTTATCATTTCTATCTGTTTCTTTTTTTTTTTTACAAATTACAAACAAACCTATAGATGATAGTTTTGATACTAATCAAGACCATTTCTTTTTTGAATTGAAAAAAAAAAAATGTTTCTTTAAATCCTTTCATCTCTTTTCTTACTTCTCTATCATCAGAGAAAATGTCCCATCATCATCATCAGATTGTTTTTATACTTGTGCATTCACAGTGATATGTGATTATAAGTTGTTTTTTGTTAGTTTTATGTTAATGATAGTGATATTTTCTCTTATTTTTTCCATTTTTATCCTCCTCCTTTCTTATCTCCTTACATAAAAGAGTTCCAATCAATCAGGCCATCTTTGCCTGTTGGGTTATTTGTTATGTACAATTCTTTATACTAGAGAGACTAATTTGCTTGTGTTTATTGCATTACTTGCAACTTATTTCTGTCAAATGCCTTTTAAATGGCAAATAGACTTGCATTTTTGACAAAGTGAATGTTTGTTTAATGTTTTTACAAATAATGTCAGCTACAAGGGCCAGCAACATTGTTTATAGAAGTATAATGGTAGAATAACTATAAAAAAAAGAAAAAGAAAAAAAACACCACAAACAACTTAGATTTTAGATAACTTGGTTAATGCTTTATACTTATGCACATTGCAAAAAGTATTTTTGATACATTCTTAACTGATTTCATATTTAAACCAAGTATTTTCTCATACTATCAACAATATGAATGTCAGGGAAATCAAATTGAAAATCTGAACACAAAAGTTGATTTTAGAAGCTATTAAAATGCTTCTGGGTCTCATCTTTTGACTTTTAACTCAACTATATGTTCAATACTACCTTGATTTATGTCATTATGATTCCAGGAGGAGTTTGCTTTTAGTTAAAACTGATTAAAATACAGTTGAGAATTAAAAATGATTCAATTTCTTTCATTGATCCTAAAATCTTGTTCATGTATTCAAAATTGATATGAAAAATTTACAAGAAATAGTTTACCAAAAACAAAAAGGTAACAGCATTCTAAGAACATTTCTGGTGTACAAGTACTTTTTATACACAATATGCAAGCTTTTGATAGTTGGTTCATTACATTGTCAGCACAAATCAAAATCAAGAGAATTTTTCCCATTCAAATTAATTAAATTTCAATTAATTAATTCATTGTCCATACAATGAAAAATTATAACAAAATAATTGCTTCAAATTCGTGACATAACTAAAAAAATCAATAATAGTCAGGAATAAAAAATGTTACGTTACTGCTATAAACAGACTTCCCTCAGTAAAAGATAATTGACTGGATAATTTGTCCAAACCACATCACTGCACTGCTGAGATTGGCAAAAAATACTTAGAAGAGTCCTGGACAGCTGAGAAGACTTCAGAAATGATGAACAGTTATTTCTGGCAAGATAAACTGTTATAAATGTTACAAGACGAGATCTTGCCTTGATTTGAAAAAACAAAAAGAAAGAAAAGAAGAAAAGAAAAAAAAAAAACGGAAGTTAACACTTCGAGTTCTCAACTCAAAATGAAAAGTTAGTCGCTCACGCATGGGCTCCGCACAGAACTTCCGTTTGCGATAAATTAACAAAAAAAAAAAATATACATTAATAAATATCCAATCGGAACGCTTCCTGCTGGGCACAAAAATTGCCGTTTCTGAGCCTACAGAAAATATATAAATAGACGGACCAAATAATTATCAGAGACTTGTTCCTTCACACGACCCGTGTTAAGGATTCTACGCACCGTCCGGCGCCTGTCATCCGATACATCAAACGATCGCCGCAGCTACCAACGCCGTCCTAATTCCGAGAAAACCATCCCTTCACCACGAGACAAGTACAGTACATGAACTTTGTAACTACTACCACTGAATTCATTTTTTAACTGTGAACATATTTCTCCATTCTACTCTCTGTACTTAATCTATTTATAAAAAATTTTCTATAACATCATTACTGTGTTATTGTGAGTATCTATACGTTCTTTGTTTTGCAACCATACGCATTTCTCGCCCACAACTCAGAATATAACATAAAGATAATAAATAAAATAATTTGTTCCTGGTCAGTAGAATTAAAGAAAATTTAAATAATTTAGAAGATAATTGCTTCAAACTGGTGATATAATTAGTAAACAATCATGAGAGTCACAAAGTCAAGTTATTTCTGTAAGTGATTAAAAATGGGGAAGTTTTTACTCAGAAAAAGATATACAACTAAATAATTTCTTTTTATGAAAAGAAAATCAAATCCCTAAACATAATATAATTTCTTCAGCCTGGTTACTTAATATGTTAAATGTAATAAAAATGACAACTTTTTTCAAACATCATTTAATAATATCAGTGCTACACTAAAACCAAACACTTTCAGTATTTTCTATATTAATAAATTGGATATTTCTTCCAGTCAAGAAAAATTTCTCTCATTTAATATATATGGCTCAGGCTACCTTTTGGTCGAACTTTGTATAATAGTATAAGATAATCCTGAAAAGACAATTATGAAAAACATTCCCAACTGAATGAAATAAAAAACACTGAATGTTAATCAAAGCAATAAAAAATGATATGGTGTTTACCAATTATAAAATTCCTTGATGTAGTTTCTGATAATTTTTCTATAGTAGTAAAGAAAATACATAGACTGGAGAAAGTTTTAAAACTTTCATGCTATATGAAGCTAAGTAAAAATAACTTGTGATTTAATTATACTTCTGACCATTATTAATCATTTTAATGAATATCATAGGCTGATATTTGTTGGATTGATCCCTGCTTTCCAAAACATCAACTTATAAATACAATGAACACTTAAACTTAAGCCAATTATTTATTTCCACAGAAACTTTGATACAAAGAGTACAATAACACAGTTGAATACAGCAAGTTTTCACATACAAAACCCTTTTTTGTACAGATATATATATATACATATATATATATATATATATATATGCAGACACACACGTGTGTATGTGATTTTTATTTTGGATAGATAAGTCTGTTGAAGTATATATATATATATATATATATATTTAACTATTAGATTTTCATTTTGAATAGATTGATAGGTTTGTTGAAGTATATATATATATATATATATAAAACTCATTTAAAAAATTTTTTTTAACTAAACAGCCACCACAAATGATGACCAAAATATGGTTGAAAGCATTTAGGAAAAAAACATGAGACAATTTTTACATCAACTTGACCCTGAAATTCTGAAAAAATATGACAACATGAGAAACTACAATCAAAAACTATGAATTAATAGTACTCTATTATGTTTAACAAAACATGCCGTCATAACATATATATATATATATATATATATATATATATATGAATATCAGATTTTTATACGGGATGGATAAATAGTTTTGTTGAAATATATATATATATATATATATATATATATATAAGAAAATCAAAACTATTTTACGATAAACATCTCTAATATATGAACAAAAATATTGTTTAAAATATTTGTTGATTTAATGTTTAATTAATCAGTGTTATCTTTAAAAGATTTGTAGATCTACAAACACAAAAAAAAATGAAGAGAGGAGGAAAAAAAAATTAAATCAAAGAAGGTAATCTGGTCTCATATGATAAATTATCGTCCCAGAAAGTGTTACAGATACTTTTATAACTAATGGAAGAATAAAAAACACTCTTTTTATTTAATTTACAAAACTGGGTCAAAATAGAAAAATGAAAACTAATTCTAAATTAAGCAAAAAAAGTTATCTGTAAAATTTGAAAAATGATTTAATTTTTTTTTCAAATAAAGGAAAAAAAGTATATGTATCCAAATAATTCTATGAATATCAAACTTTATCAACTTCAAATTTTTTCCCTCATAGTTTTTTCATCATTGAATAGGAGCATCGAAAAGTGTCAGCAGAATTATATAATTAGATAAGATTATTAAAGAAAAGTGACAATCAATCAAGTCATCCCCCTCCTTTCATCCAACTGCCTCTTTCTGGAAAGTATCATGGCTAGATTAAATGAGCAATCTGCCCTTTTCTTCTCCTTTTTGTATTGCCAAGCAACTGTTATCCAGAGTCTGCTTGCTAAACCTCACAAAGTAGGTTTTAAAGTCAAAGTTGTCCTCCTATTTGACTGGTGGCTCATTAAGTCTAGAGAGCCAAATTTGTTTTCTTTACTCATATTTTGAGGAACAAGAGATGGATTCATGTTTTTCCAAACTACCTCAGCCAGAATTTGAACACAGATTGTCAATTTGGGGAGACAATAAATAATTATCTCCCATAGAGAATGGATAAGTTCACTGAAGTACTCATAGGGTATCACATTACAATTCTAGAAACTCCTTCTCTACCTCTTTTACCTCTGTTCTATGAGCAGGAGAGGCATTGTCTTCCATTCCACCAGAGAATGGTAAAGACATGTGGTTATTATACTTTCCCTCATCAAGTAAGCCTTTTTCATTTTTGTTGCTTTCTACTTTTTGTTGGTTCTTGGAACAATACCTGCATATATTTCTAGCTGTTGGGACATATTCATATAGTCTTTATTTTAATACTACTTGTATGCATAAATGTTCTTGTGTGTACAAATGCCTTCATCTCCTTTTTTTTTTATTGTGTTCAGAGTTAGTATATCATGGATATACTAATGATAATAATGTCCCTTGGAGAGTGGAGATCCAACTAAAAATCAGTGGGCTTTTGTAGACAAATTTCATTTTCTGCAGCAATAAACATTAAGCTAGTCACATGTCCATCAAGACATTATTCTATCCAAATCATCAATTTTAGCATTTGATTAAACAAGATTAAAAATAAACAAAACATTTTAGTATAAAAGTGATTTTTTAGTTTTTTATATAAAAAATAAACTATTCCTAAGATGATAAAGATGGATGAAGAATTCCTGTGAATATAGTTTCTGAAGATAAGTTATTGAGCATTGAGTGATCCAGTTTCTTATATTGATCTTAAAAATCTTGTTCATGTATTTAAAAATGGTATAATGATTGCCTTTATCAATTTAGAAGAAAAAGTCTGTCAAAAACAGAAAAGCAAGAACATTCTGAGAACAGTTCTTGTGTACAGGTAATTTTCTTAAATACACATTTTGCAAGTCTTTGATAGTAGGTTCATTCATCAACACTCTATGAATATCATATGCTATAATTTTTTGGATTGATCTATGGTGTTTCCAAAAGATCTCTACAAGGAACTTTCAGAAAGTAAAACCTCTAATTTATTTTCAGAGAAACTCCAACATACAGATGACACAATAACAATGTTGGATACAGCAAGTTTTCACATACAAAATACTTTTATCCACAGTTTTATATATATCAGATTTTTCTATTGGATAGATAGATAGATATCAGATTTTTCTATTGGATAGATAGATAGGCATATATATATATATATATATATATGAGATATTTATGAGTATAGGTGCTTGGTCATGGATCAAGAATTAGTAAGCTAATGTCAAACTCATTACAACTGTTTGATTTATCCTTCGATAAGAAAACATATGCCCTTTAGTAAAATGTATATATATATATATATATATATATATATATATATATATATTAGTAGTTTGATGCAGAAGTCTACAGCATTTTTTAAGAAACTCTTTTATTCAAATAAATTCATATCATTATTATTCAGTCATCAAATTTCTTTCCTGTATCTCGCTAAGATTATAATTGTCTAGGTTTCTCAAAATCTATTTTACATCGCCAGTGTCTATCTTGTTTAAAAATTACTTTATCTTTATTGATAAAAATTCATTTTTCACAAGGAACTTTTTAATGAATTTTCATAAAATTTACACAATCAAAAAAAATAATTGGAGAAAATATACCTTAAATTCTATTAAATTTCATTCATTTGGTGAATTTTTATAGAATTTTCAAAATACATTCGTATTTGGTACTGAAATTTCATTTTCTTTTTTACAAACATAAAAACAAATTTCAAAATCCAATAACTTTGTTTCTATATAATGTGAGAAACTAATTTTGTTTAAGATTTTTCCCAATTCTTTAGAAAAAAGAAAAATTTGTGGAAATAATTAGTCTTACATGGGATTCAAAAGTTTTTTCTTATCAATAGGTGTCAATTTTATGACAAGTGCATGGTTATACCTCTAAGAGTATAATATTTGATTTGGTATCTTCAGTTGTAAATCTTTTCTGGTAAATTCATTTTGATTTACTGTTGTGACAGCCAATCAGTATAGCCTAATGATCATAGTTGTACAAAAAGGTAAAAATTAATTCCTCCCTGAGTTTTTTCAAATTCTATCTTTGTCAGCAAGTTTCTAAATTTGCATTTTATAGGTTATAAAATGGTACAAAAACAGTTACTACTCACACAATTTGTTTTTCTTTTAATTTGAATTTTGTTCTATTTTTTCTTTTCTTTTTTATTACATTTTGAGAGAATCTATAGCTTGCAATTGGGCATAACTCAGCTATGAAATTGAAAAGTGAGACGAATTTGTTTAGATAAAATGTCTGCTCCCTTTTTTTTCCTTTTTTTTTTTTTTCAAGGGAGTGTTTTGTTTTTAGAAAAATTGCCATCTGATTCCTTCTTTCCCTATTTTTCTTTTAGGCTTTGCATTTTTCTATTTTCATTTCATTTTTCTTTGCTTTGTATTTTTTCCTGCAACATCTTCCTATTTTTCTTTCTCTTGTTTCTATATCTATAAATTTTGTCAATTTTTGCTTTTTTAAAGTTTTTATCCAATCAATTCATTTTAGTCTCGTTTTATTATTAGTTCTTTCTTCATTTGTTATCAGTTATTTTCTTCCTTTATTCATTGGTCGTTTTTTTTCTCCACATCTCTTCTTTCTGTTGTCATAAAACTACTTTTTATTTCTTTTATGGTATCTCCTTTTTACTCAACCTACCGATTGTAATAATTTTTACCTTTTATATATAAAACTTCTTCTTTTGTTTTCTTCTGAGCTTCTTCTTTTGTCTCCTCTAAAAAAAGTTCTTGTTCAATTCTCATTCTTTTTCTTCTTCACATTTTTTACTTTTTCTTCTTATCATCTTCCTTCTATTTTCTTTTGTTTTTAATTTTTTGTCTTCTCCCAAATACTTCATTTATTCTTAAAGTCTTTCCTTTTCTGCATATTTTTTTTTCATTTTTCTTCAAATCTTTCTTCTATTTTCTTTCATTTTTAATTTTTTTTCCTTTTCTGCCCAAAATTTTTTCTTCTCAAAATCTTTCATTCTCTTCTTCCAACTGATTCCTTTACTTCCTTTTCCTCCTCCAACTTTGTCCAAATATCTTCCTTTTTTTGGTTTCTTTTTCATTTTCCTCATTTTCTATACCATTTTTCTGCTTCAATCAAAACCAATGTTGTTCTTACCTTCATCTTTTCATTTTAATTTCCCTTCTCATTGTTTTTTTTCCAATGTCTTTCTCCTAATTCCTAACCATTTCATTTTTTCTAATTTCTAATTCTTATATTTTTCTTTCTAATTTCTTTACTTCTGTTTCAAAATTTATTTTTCCATTTCTTTTATCATCATTCTCTTCAATCTCTCTTTTTCTTCATATTTCTTACTTTTCTTCCACAGCCGCATTTCTTTTTATCCTTATCTTTTTATAATTTTTAAATCACTCATTTTCTTCTCTTTCAACCTTTCTTTTTATTCTGGTATCTTTCTTATTATGTCATTATTTTCCATCTGGATCTGAATCTCTTCTTTCCCATTTTTTTCCTCAGTCTCTTTCTTTTTCTTCTATTTCACTTTAATTTCTTTTTTCTTCTCTTTCAACCTTTCTTTTTCTTCTCTGCCTTGTATCTTTCTCATTATTTCAATATCTTCCATTTGTATCCAAATCTTTTTCACAATTTTCTATCTCTTTCTTCTTCCATTCCTCTTTAATCTCTCTTTCCCTTCTCTTTCTCATCTTTCAATTTTTCTCTTTCTTCTTCTTCTATCTCACTTCAATTTCATTTAAGTCAACCCATAAATACAAAATGATGACGGCAACAAATTCACGCTTACATCAAAACTTACAAAGCAACCACTTCATCCACCCACCCATTTACCAAAAGCAATAAAAACATTTTTAAAAAAATGACAAGACCTAAAATTACAAATCCTCCCAAAAACAAACTAACAACCAAAAAGGAAACTGGCAAACAAAAGTGAATAAATAACAAGCTAACAAAATGACTACGACATTGCTCCATTAATTAATTCTATTCAAGCAGATAATGGACTCAAGACTATTTCAAAGTGATGTCACAAGTTTCAAGTGCCAACCAACTGGAGAGTTTAAGAGGAGAGAAGAAGAATTGCTAATGACAGAACCAATTAAAAAAAAAAAAAAAAAAGAATTCTGATTCAAACAAAACAAGGGGAGACAACTAATGTCAACAAATTTAGTTGAATGAAGAACTGCATTTTTATGCAACATCACAGCCTTATAAAACAACAAGATGGTAACAATTTCCAGACTTTTACTGTGTATCTCAGTGTGAGGAATTTGTCAGATTCCAAACCTGATTAGAGACAAGTCTACTGGTGGTAGTTAATCTTATAAAAGAATACAGTTTTTCTTTGTCCATTAAGATTGTAGATTCCTTCAAATTTGGTGCCTGGAATGTTGTTGGACATGCCTAAGAGATAATAAATCAAGTAGAGATTCAGCAAGCAGTTTTGCCTCTCACCCTGTTCTGTCCCTTATTCTACTTTTTTGTCTCCAGCCCCCAACCCTTGGGACATCTTTCCTTTATTTTATTGTTATATGTGAGAATGTGTGTGTGTGTGTGATTGTATTTATCTTTTTTTAACCCTTTTTTTCAATATTTCCATCACTTTCTTCTATTTTTCTTTTAATTCAGTCAGAATTTAAATAGACAAAAATATTCTCTTGTCAAATAGAAATAAACAGTGTCTTTTATCATTCTAACAAAAAGTAGCCTGGTTTAAATACATAGGAGAGTAATTGAAATGTTTGGCAATATCATGGTATGTACTACTTTGCTGTGTGACCTAAGCAGATCGAGCTATAGCAGGTACCTACTGTGATTATTGGTATTGTAGTAGATGGTGAGCTGACATGTTGTATAACACTTCACTCTAATGTAGTAAATTTAGGAACTTATGTTTTATGAATTTGAAGTGGACCATAATGCCACAGAAGCAACAGAAATATTTGTTGTATGAAAAGTGAAGGCACAGTTGATGACAATATAGTAACCAGAGGGTTCATGAAAGTTTGCTCAGGTTGTAAGAACGTAGACAACCAAGTAAAGTTAGGTAGGCCTAAAACTGTAGATTGTGAGGTCATGCTTCTTGGAATAGAGAGAGTATCAGGTGAGCTTGGCGTTCAGTGTGGTTTGTCTTCTTGATGACCTCAGCAAAAGCATCCAGGGTTGAATAGTGCACCATGTTACCAAAATATTGCAAAACTTTTGACTCAGTAAAACCACTTTAATTCACACACAAAGAAAGGGCATCAGAGAACACATGTTTTCACAGAACATAAAAGTCTTTTATACACATTGTTGTATGGTGGTTCATGCCACATGACTTCTGGTATCGCAGAGGTATAAAAGAGGTTGTGTTTCTCAAGCACAAGGGTTCTGTAAGATCTCGGTCAGTATTAAGACCAACTTTGGATGTAACACCTACAGCATGAGACTACTATTTGTCGGACTGTACAACTTCAGTTAATAAATAATAAACTCTTTATTTCATAGTGTATCTCTTCCTTATCATGACAGAATACACGTAAACCTCAACTTTCAAACAATTTTTTTGATAAAGGATGCTTGTAGCTATTATGCATTTTTGACTATGATTTCTTTTATCTTGATTTAAATTTCTTTATATAACAACTACTTAGAACTTTATTTTATGGTTCTAAGTAAATATTGCAGAAAATAAAGAATAATCCTTTTGGAAAGACAAAAAAGTCGTATCCATTTGAACTTGGGAAATCTATCTTACTATCATAGCTATTCTGTCGCATGCGCTACAAGAAACAATAGAGCAAAAGATCCTGTCTAACCATATATTCCTATTCCTTATTTCCTTGAAGATCTGGTGGATCATATATGATATTTTGTGTACTTAAGCTAATAATATTACAAGTAATATTATCTAAAATTTTTCATACTGTGATCAAATGAAGCATTGTTGAAAATTATTAATTTTTGACATGTATTTGTGTTTATACAATCAAGAATAGTAATGATTTTTTTACCTTGGTTTTTAAAACCATCTAAAACAGCACTACTTGAAGTGCTGGTATGCAAGTCATTAATTGCTGGTAAGTGGTAAGTTTCCAGTTTCATATTATTATAATATGCATAACATATAATCTAATAATGAAAATGCATGAAATAATTTTATAATCTTTATTATCATTCTTTTCACATGCTGTTGATAGAAATACTTTGAACTTGTACATAAATCAAATGATAATATGACATATATAAATATGGTACCATTCAGCTGCCCACTGGAAAAATATCCTACTGGTACACCACAGCAGATAGTTAGAAATGCTGATCTAGAGCAATGTGGCATGATGTGTGCATTCTTTTTGTGGGTGTGAGTGGGTGCCAGTCAGAGGATTCCTTTGTCTGTTTAGGGATTGTGTGCAAGATTTCCTGTGAGGCTGGAAGAAAACAAGGGAGGGCAAGGTCCCGGAGTAACAGAAGAGAGCAGCCAACAGGAGAGAGCAGTCCACAGAAGTAAGGGGAAGGCAACGGTCAGAGAAAGGTGACTACTAAGCGAAGAACTAGGACCTGTGGACCCAGAGACCAGGTTGGCCAACGTGAGAGGATGAGTCAGCATTCCTGGTGGCTGTATGGTAATTTCACTCAGATACACGCTCACTATTGCCCACAAATGCACAGAAAGCTACACAAAAGTGTCATAAACTTCTCCCTTCTTGCGCTTGGACCAAACCCAAATCTGTGATTGTTTGTTCTTCTTTTCTTCCACCCTCTCGGTTGTGTATGTTATGTTTTGTGAGTTTGTAAAGAAATGTGAAATGCCCCTGGCCGGAGATGAAACAACCACAGGACGATCAGATGGCCATAAGCTGGTTTAGGAGGTTGAGATAGTGGGGACTAGCCAGTGGGTATATTGTTACAGCAAATTATAAATATATCTTTGGTCTTTCTAAAGAGAGATAACCATTTTAGGTAGATAAATGTCTCTGCAGACAGTGAGAAAACAAAATAGTGTCTTAGAAACTTTGATCATTCTAATTAAAATGAACATCATCAACAGCACAAATTCTCTTGTCTTCCTCTCACCATCTTTCCTTAAGTCATCTTGATGACATCCAGGATCTGTGCAGAGCTGACAAATATAAGTTTCTGTTGGTTGGCCAACACTAGTGCGTTCATAAAATTGGAGTCTAAAATGTTGCTTATGAGTTTCTCCTTGTTTGCCCAGTGTACCTTGCTCATTTTACTTGGATGGTCTGTGAGATGGGAACAAAGTCACCATACAGTTGTTGTTTGGTAGGGTGCTGCTACTAGGATCTGTTTAAAACAACACACAACATCATTGTGTAGTTCTAAACTAGCTTTTTTTCCATGCATTTCATTAGAGTCCAGTGGTGCATCCATACAGTGGTACTGACATGGCTACAACTTGGAAGAATCATCATTTGATTTTATCTGAAAGAGCAGATTTGTGTGTGGTTGATAACCTCTAAATAGTAGTCCAGGCCTTACCTATGCATATGTTGACATTACTTTCAGTAGATGAGATATTGCAGCTGAGGTATTTGAACTGGTCTATTTTCAGAAGCTTGCCATTTAATGTGGAGGTGTCACCATCTTGATTAAAATGCATGAACTCTGTTCACAGAGAGAGCAATGCCTGTAGCTGCCTGCTTCATGTTATGCAGCAAAGACTTGGCTTGAGCAGATTTTTTTGTAAGAAGCACTAGATCATTTGCATTGTCAGCATCTGTAATAGTTTTGACAGGATATAAAATAAAAGTCTTTAATGTCAGACAGTTGTTATTTGGACACCATATTTTTAGTATTACAATAGTAGAATAAAAGACTTTACATTTGTTATTGCTCAACCATTGCTATAAACTCTTGAGGTGATATATAAGTAATTCATATTTTCATATTTATTCATGTTATATTACACACACATGAAACCAATATTAGTAAGAATATTCGGTAATGAAGCATGAACCAAGGATAAACTCAACTAAAATTGCTGAGCAGCATACAAAACACTTCATTACAGTATGAAAATAAAACAGTATCTATCATGCATATAATATATACCATTCATCAATTTACATTATATATATATATATATATATATATGGCCTAATGGATAGAGTATTTACCAATGCCCCAGGAGACTGGGGTTCAGTTCCAGATTGAGTCATACCAAAGACTCAAAAAATGGTACTTGATGCCTCCTTGCTTAACACTCAGCACTATAAGGTAGGGATCAAGAGTAAAGTGGTGCAATTCAGGGAATGAAGATGCACCCTCCCTGACACTTTGGTGTAGTAGCTAATGAAAAAGGAGCAGTCAGGTTCCCCTTGACTATGGTCACCAACTTTACTTTACATATATATATAACAGAATTGTCCTTCAATAATTACAGCTCCATGTTGGCAAGGCTGCATCTTTATAGAAGGCTAGATCGCCCCACCCCACCCCACAAAAGGTGTCCTGGCTATGACACTAAACTGGATCTGATGGTGAGGCTCCAATGAATGTAATTCCTTAACCACAAGGAATAAAATAACCCTAGATAGGTTGACATGTCATTAAAATCAGCCAATAAAATTAATTAAAATCTCATCATCTTACTATCGTTTCATTATTGTAAGTCTCATGTTTTTCATGTATTGTCAATAGTTGTAAATATATATATATATATATATATATATATATATATATATTACCCAACCTCCCCACACCAGCAACACACAACATTAAATCAATTTTTAAGTGGAATTTAACAGGTTTGAATTCAGAGATTGGTTGCCATACCAAAGCTAAGGAGCTCTATCTGCCCTACTATTTACTCGTAGCTAGAGGGAGAACAAGTGGATTCATACCTTTCCCAAAAGTATTAGTGCTATCTTAAATACAAACAGCCTTGTCTAGGATTTGAATTCACATCCCTGTGTTCATTTCTTACAATGGTAACCCTTGCATTAACTTTAGTAAATAAAGATTGTTTATTCTCATTCATTTACGTATATATACACTGAGGGAAAATAAAATGGCAACACTTTGAATATGTATTTCAATTTTCTCAAACAAATAGGTAATATTGTTGGATTACAGTAAATGATGACATTGATACAAATCAATATGTACCCAAGTTCCATAATAAGAAGTATATCAACAACACACAGGACTCATAATAATACATTGTATATTTTCCTTAGTCTTTAACATAGTTCTGTACACTTGCATGAATATGAAACAGTATATAATTATCCAACTCCTATACAATGAGCAGCAATACAAAGTCAATTTTTATATAAAGTGTAACAAGTTTAAGTTCAGTTTTCCTCTGAGACCAGCTGACATATCAAAGTTAAAGAGCCAATCTGTCTTATTATTTGTTTATCCAGAGCTGGGAGGAGAGAATAGTTGGATTCATGCCTTTCCTAAATGGATTAGCACCGTGTGACCTCCAAAAAGCTTCATGCAGGATTTGAACTCAGGTCACTGGGTGTATTTCCAACAACAATACCTCTTTGCATGCATACAACTTAGCGACACTTATATCAGCATCCTATGTCAAAGGAAGCCTGAAGACTCGGAAAATTTTATCAGAATATTCACTATCCACTATCATGTACAGTACTCAAAATGTCACAAGTATACAATTATAATGGCTACATTCTTCTTAATTTTTTAGAATGGAAATCTTGTCTTTTGGCAATAAGATACTTGTAACAATTAAGATATCCATGATTCTAGCATCTTTAAGTGTGAATAGTCTATATTTGTGAACCTTGTATATGATTTCAGGAATAAGGTTAAAACAATGCACATAGAGACCAAGTTATCTGACGCTGTATGGAGTAAAATATTTAGGATCATGATCTTAGGATCTCTTTCATTGATTTTTTTAAAAATTCAAACAAAAAGATTTTCAAAATGCAGACACTAAAAATTAATTATTAGTTCACATCACAATTAATTAAATGGATTAAAAACAAAAACAAATGCAATTAAGAAATGGATAGAGAAGACATATTTATTTGAGATTTATTTAGAAAATTTCAATTTCTTCAGCATAAGAAAAATACAGATTTAAAAAATAATCTCATTCGTCTTGGGTAAAATATCTTGAAGAGTCCAAGGGTAAAACTGAATGGAGATTAGCCAAGGATATTTTGAACCTTAGAAATCATAATTAAACAAATGGACGAAAATATACACTTAAAGTAATGGTTATCATCTGAAGAAATGGAATTGATGACCCAAGTTTGAATCCTTGATGAGGCTTTTACATTTCCTTTTATACTAATGCACTTGTGAAAGACATGAATCCATCTGTTCTCCCACCAGCTATGCATAAATAGTAGGGTGGACTGGGTTCTTTAGCCTTGATATGACAACTAATGTACGAGAAGGAAAACTGAATTCAAACTAGTTTTACTCCACTTAAAGATTGACTTTGTCTTACATTCTGCCTGTGACAGAAGAATTGGGTAAATACATACACTTATTGATTGATATAAAATGCACTCAAGGAATTATATACTTAAGAATATATATTTATAGAGTACCTTTAGTATCCCATCTATGAGTCAAATAGATCTATTTGAAAATTATTTGCATTAGACATATTAAATACCATATAAATGTGTTCAAACAAATTATAATTATTATTTAATAGAAATAATTACTTGAAACCATAATGTCTGTGCAAATTATTAATATTGAGAATTGGTAGTGGAAGTTATGTTTTATCCTTTGTTATTTGAAGCCATATAATTATTTGAAAAAAAAATGGAATTGAATAACTTTACTAGTATTGGCATGCTGACATAACAATTTATAAATGTATGAATGAACTAAGATGATGTGTGCCTCATATATATATATATATATATATATATGAACATTGTTTAATAATCTGTAGCCTGATATACAGCAGAATTTCTATCTTAAATTTTCACTCTATAATGTTCAATCTATGTGATTGATATTCCTCTATGAATTATATATATTGGCAAGCAAGAAGAGTATATTGATAATATTTTTTATTTAAAATAAATGTTTTTTCATCATAAGGCTTTGAAATTATTGATTTACTTATGTGTGTATATATATATATATATGTATTCACTCCTAAATAAGTACACCCTCGAATAATTGTTCATAAAAAGCGAATTTTCTTTGAAACCCCAAGATACAAGGATTCAGTTATTTTTAGTAGAACATTATACTGTTGAAACCAATATTATTAGATGTTATTTATTACCAAACTCTGATACCAAAAATAAAATTGGACCCTCAATGAAGATTGTAGAACTCATACTCATGACAGTAGATACATCTTTTACTCAGTTTAAGTGAACTTAATACAAAATTGAATGTGTTAATCAAGCAATGAGGCTAGCTAGTTAAACACCATTTCAAAATGATTGGTCCAATATAAGTAAATATTCTTGAGTGATTGTTTATTTGTGTTTTATGGCATATCAACATTTGAAGGTTATTTAATGCCAAATCATGTTTAGGTTTGGTTTGGTTCGCTTTTATGGCATATCAACCATTGAAGGTTATTTAATGCCAAATCCTGTTCACACACACACTCACACACACACATATATATATATATATATATATCAAATATTATTTGTAAACACATTTTGTTGATAACATTTTAAAATGAGCTCATTTTTTGCACACAGTGAAATGGTTTTAAGTATTTCTATCTAACACAAATAATTATATTAACTATTAATCATTTACTTGCACACAGTTAAATGGTACCAACTATTGTTCTGTATTTAACAATTCAATTAAACATCAGTCATTTGTTTACAAAACTAAATGATCAAACAGTTCTATTTCTAACAATTTAATTTAGCATAAGTCATTTGTTTGGACACAGTTTAAATGTGAAACAGTTCTATTTGGCCCATAGATAGGACCCTATCAGGTGCTACCACTCTGAGTTAGAGTGGACCCGGGAGCAATGACAATGAAGAGATACTCCACATTCCCCAAAGCTCCAAGGCTGGAGTTTCACCATCAGATTATTTATTGTCATATCTAGAACACTCATTAAGAAGGTCTTACTCCTTTACAGAGATGCAGTTGGTGTATTCTACAGCCCCAACCAAACGGGTAGAAATATTCTTGAATAAACACAAACAAATATATATTCTTATTTGTGTCTCTCGTGGGGTGATAGCAAGCTAAGATTTTCATTATGTGCTCTACAATTGCAGTCTTTAGATAGACAGTTCAAAGTTTAGTTATATATCAACAAACATTCTCTAAGGAAAAACGTAGGACACATACACACACACACACACACACACACACACACAAATGCACAGCAAATGAAAATAGACATACAAATATAAACACATGGAAATGTATTTTTTTCCTTTATCATGCATCAGTAGTTAGGGACCTACAAACTCTTGTCTAACAATAAATGTGACAACAAATCACATGAGTAAATCAAATAAAAGAATAAGGCCACAATTTCTAGAATGTAGACAGAAAAATACCAAAAAGTGAAAGAAAAAAAAATGAAAGTGAAAGTTTAAAAGAGAAAATGAAAGTAAACATTGCAGTCATAATAGCAAAGCATTGCTTTTCTGTGTAATATAATCATCGATGTTCCCTCCAGACCCAACATCCAACCAAGATGTCCCTATTTATCCTTCTTTACTAGCATTCCACCTATTATCTAAAATACCATACACCAAGTCTCTTTATTACTAACCTGAATCAACACAAATTTCTACTCCTCTTAATATTACCTATTTCACTTAATATATACAGAAGAGATGACTGTTTTTATCTTTCATAGATTATTTTTGCTTCTCTCACTGTTTCTATTAACTATGCTTTTCCTCTTATTTCACCCATTCAGTTCACTATTTATATTCCATCTCTTCAGTCGTTTTCTCCGTATGTATATTCTTACTTTTTCATCTTTTTCATTTTTCTCCTACTCCTTCTAATCTTCTGTTTCATTTATCCTCCTTTTCTCTCTCTCTCTCTCTCTCTCTCTCTTTCTATCCTCTTTTGTTTTATTCATCATTCTTTCCTTTACATCCTTTGTCTTACATTTTCTCTTTTACATTTTATTCAAAATTTCCATTCCTTATTTTGATATAATTATCCCTTATCTCCTCCTATTTTCTTCTTCTGATACTTCCAATATTCTTTTCCCCCTTTTTTCCCCTTCTCCTCTATTTACTAATTCTTCTACCTTCCTTTTTCTTCTTTCTTTTTGTTTCTTTTTCCTTTGTCTTTGCATATACTTTCCTTACTTTCCAAGGTTTCACACTTGTCTTTTATTTATTTCTATGTTTCCAATGTGATTTTTTCTCTACACCCAGTTGCCAGACTGAGTGCTTATCTTTCCAGAAACACACTATCATTCCATCTTTATGAAAGAGTTCAAAGTTGAGATGTATTTACGCAAAGAATTTAAAAATATTCTTAAAAAATGATTTGGCAAAAGAAAAACAAACATGGAGAAGTTAAGGAAGAACTGATTGGGTGAAAGTTCAAAATACAATTAGATTATTTTGATGATAAATAAATGAAGATATATATATACATACATATATATATATATATATAACTTTATACATGCATATAGAGAGACAGACACAAATACAGTTATATATATATAAACACACACACACATATACTGATACATTGATACAGAGATATGAATATATATATATATATATATATATATATAGATTCACACAAACATACAAATACAGACATAAATATATATATGTACATAGATAGACACATAGATTTATCTAGGTATAACAACATTTATATATAGATATATGCATATATAAATATATATATGCACACACACACACATATATGTATGAAACATGTTCAAACTTATAGACTGAAGCTGTGTTTACCAAGATATAAATCAACCATGAATGCAATGTTTTCAGAATTCTACTCTGGCCACTCAACACATTTATTTCAGTTAGCTTTCTGTAATTTGAAGCACTTCCCAAATTCTTCCTTTCAAACTCTTTCTTGTGTATGAATGGCGTGAAACCGAGCAATCATATTTCTTTTAATGTTCTACTTATCCTCACATCTTGAGATGAATTTTCAGTTTAGCAAACAAGAAAAGTTTGATAGAACTAATTACAGTGGGTATGGAGGGTGCTGTACTTGTACAATGCTCTGTTTCACCAAAACCATTTCGTTGAAATTGGTTTCATTTTTGTTTTCAAATTGTTACTGATGTATCTAAGATGAAGTGTTGCAGTCTGGACATCATCAATTGTTCAATTTAGGTACACAGTTAAAGAGTTTCAAGTATTCCTATTTAACACCAACAATTCTATTCAACATTACTCATTCCTTTGCACACAGTTAAATGGTTCCAAATATTGCTGACAATTCAATTAGACAGTCATTTGTTTACACACAGGTTTAATGGTCAAACAGTTCTATTTCTGACAATTTAAGTAAGCCTAAGTCATTTGTTTACACACAGTTTAAATGTCAAACAGTTCAATTTGACCCATAGATAGGAACCTATCAGGTGCTTCCACTCTGGGCCAAAGAACACATGGGAGCAATGGCAATGAAGAGGTACTCTACATTCCGCAAAGTTCCAGGGCTGGAACCTCACCATCAGATTGTTTTATGTCATATCCATGATTCGTGTTGGAGAGAGTCTTATCTCTCTGCTGAGATGCAGTCAGTGTATTTTACAGCCCCAGCTGACTGGGCCATAGGACATTCGTTGGAGGTGGAAGTTTTACCCCTTTGCAGAGAGGCAGTTGGTGTATTCTACAACTGAGTGTTTAGCCCTCCATGTTTGAATTTCCATCCACTTGACTGCTATGTCCAAAGCATTCTTGAATGGGAAACAGACAAAACTACTTATTGAGTGTAATCATTGTAAATGTAGCCACCTTGTCTAGGCATGCAGTTACTTCCAAGGTCTTGAAACTACTTTTAATAAATACCATTTTGCTGTTACTTGTACATATATATTATTCTTTATCATCATCAGTTGTTCTCACTTATCTGGTACATCATGTATACTGAAACATACATGCCCTCAATTATACATATAACAAATATATATATACACTCCCAAATGCATATATAGGTATATACATAAATACATATACAGGTTAATATACTTATAAACATATACACCATACAATTAAATATATATATATATAAGGATCATTAAATAAGTTTCCAGACTTTTTTTGTATGGGCACTTTTATTGATAGTACACACATGAAACTCTAGTCACCTTCGAAGTAATCTTCTCTGGCTGCAATACACTTGTTGTACTGTTCCAACAACTTCTGGAAGGCCCCATGGAAGTCCTCTTGTGTGAGCATGTCAATGACCTTCGTCATAGCCTCTTTCATCCCCTCAATTGTCTCATAACGACAGCCTCTGAGCTTAGGTAATAACCAAAAGTCACAGGGAGCAAGGTCTGGACAATAGGGATGGTGAGGAACTGTCTTGATGCCCATCTTGGTCAAATAGTCTGTGACAAGGATGGAGTTGTGGACTGATGTATTGTCCTGGTGGAAATGCCACTGACCCAATTTGAAGAGTGCTGGCCTCTTCTGATGGAATCTCTTCCTGAACTCCCTTAAAACCTCAACATAGTAATCCTAACCCTAACTGTTTGGCCAATCAACTCTGGTGTATTGACTTCCTTACTCCCACACCTCTCATCATCCCTCACAGACTCCCTGCCTTCCTTGAATCTCTTATGCCACTTAAAAACTGATGCTCGATTCATGCAAGAAGGTCGAAAAGCAGTCTGAAGCATTCCATGCGTTTCTGTGGCATTTTTTCCAAGTTTAAAACAGAATTTTATTGCATATCATTCTTCTAAAGTGTCCTCACATCCAGATTGCCTTTTTGAAATTCACCAGCTGTAACAATCGCGCTTTAGTAGGGTGTAATCCAATTGCTGCAGTAGCTGTTCATTTGAAGCTGAAATCATAAAAATTGGTCAGTAATCTCATAATATGTATAGCAATAACATAGTAAATTTTCAAGAGTCTACAACAATTTTAAATGCCTGTACAAAAAAGTCTGAAAACTTATTGAACGCACCACATATATACATGGTGCAACGATAAAATTGTTGCCCTAGAAAAGATGACATGATTCCATTTCCATTTAATGAAAACCGGTAATCTTTTTTTGTTGCAGACCATCTACTAGTTGGCCAGTTGTATACAAATCCCAAGAGCAATAGGAGCCTTCTATCATGTCTGAAAGTGACACAATGTTTAACGAGCGAGATCGGAGATGCGCCGCTATACAACTCATGCTCTCTACCGATCCAAGTTATGAAAACAGGACCATTGCCAGCACCCTCAAAACGCAATTCCAGATGGTTCAATGCTTGAGGGCACAGCTCAATGCATCGGACTACCCTTTGGAGGTGGTGGAGCAGAAGGACACTGCCAGGAAGACCCGGACCAAGGAGTTCATTGAAAAGGTCCAGGCAATCATAGATGAAACTCCCCAGCAGCCTATTCAGCAGATTGCCAGAGATTTAGGCGTCTCACACACAACTTTGAATGCATGTGTGAAGGAGGATTTGAAGTGTAGGTCCTACAGGCGCAAGACAAGCCAGATCTTGACTGAGAAGACAAAGAACCTCAGGCTAATCAAGTCCGTCAGGCCTCCTGCCTCCCCTGACCTGAACCCGCTGGACTACTTAGTTTGGTCATACATCAAGAACATCACCAACATGACCTCCCACAACACCAAAGCCAGCCTGATCGCCGCCATCCGCCAAGTATTCGCTGAGCTCCCGCCGATGCTTATGGAAAAGGTATGCTCCCAGTTCCGGATCCGTATCAAGGTGGTGATTGAGGCTGAAGGCGGCTACATTGAATAGATGTCAGCTCTCCTACATAATCAAGTTACCTGAATTGATTTTTTTCAATAAAAGTTTTAAAATAAAGCTGTAGTGTTGTTTTCTTTCGGACAATAATTTTATCGTTTCACCCTGTGTGTGTGTGTGTGTATATATATATATATATATATATATATATATATATATATGAACAGGCAGACACAAGTATCACATATATACATCTTGATATTTGAATTTAGTTCTTCTGTTACATATAAGTACAATATAATATATAGTAAATACATGCATCATACACACACACACACACACACACACTATATATATATATATATATATATATAAACAAGACTTGATAGAAGAAATCTGGTCAATATCTTGAAATACAGATGCATATGAACATTATATTCCCACAAAAAGACAACAACATTTTTTTTATAATCACACAATCCACCTAATGAGTTGAGATATTTTAGCTAATTTCAACGAATATAATTTTTCAAGTCATATTGTTTGCAATCATCTGCAAGCACCTTATATACATTTCATCACCTTTATTTTTTTTATTTCTTTTATAATAATCTTTATTCTTTTATCTCCTTTTTTAGTAAATATATTTTTTGATTCTTACAACCATTTTGCTCATTCTGCATCCAAATTTAAGGAAATTGCAAAAAGAATAAAGATGAATCTAAATGACTTTATAGAAATTTGTATATCAAGATATTTTTATTAGAAATAGGCAATAATTATCGTATCAAATACAATGAAATATAACAGACTCAATAACAATTTGTGGGATGCTCGGATTAAATATCTATCATTGATTGATTGATTTTAAAGGCATATCACTCTGTTTGCTCAAGGTTAGGGAATCACAATCATGGTACAATAAGATTGGCATTTTTTTTGGTTGTTTTTAAAACTTTTTTGGACAGTTATATGATAGCAAGCATTCCTATCATCATTAATAATACAGATTTCCCTGACTCTTTCTCTCCACCCATCCCAATCATCCATCGCTCCCAGCAGGTCTTCCAATTGGTTTCAACAAACTACAATTAATGTTATGAAATAGCCGAGGGATTTCGGTTCATACCTTTGAGTTTAGTTAGGCTGAGAACCTTTCGGCTCAGCACATGGGTTGGTTGGGTGTAAGATTGAAGCAGGTGTTAACGCGGGTGCGCGCGAGCGGATGGAGGTGTCACTCAGATGTCATAACAGTCCGAGACGATACTGGGTGACAAGGTGCGGGTGACGTCACGCACCGGAAGCACGCGGAAGTTTGTGTGAGAATTTGAAGAAAATAGGAGTTGGGTTTTAGACACCAAACGAGAAGGATCAATTTTGGAGCTCGCAGGTGCGAGGCGAACGTGCGCCCTAGGAGGGGCCGCTCGAGTTGGGGGCCAAATGAATAAGACAGCATAGAATATTGTGTCTCTCCTCCTTACGTAAAAACTATTAACTCAAAGTTAATAAAAAGGTTTCATACCTGAACAAGAAGTAGTTACGTGTTTTTGAGATTCCTGTTCTTTATATATTCTATCGTTATGAACATTACATGTCTATTTCGCACATGGCCATATTCGTGTATATGGCTAAGCAACATTAATAATAATCCTTAATTATAACTCCAAGTAATTATTCTTAATACAAATGCTTTACAGTTATATGACATCAATTATTCTTATCGAATATAAATGATTTTCAAACAGATCTGACTTGTTGATGGAACCCTAATAGGTACTACCACTCTGGGTCAGTGTGGACCTGGGGTTAATGACAATAAAGGGGCTCTGCACACACCCCAGAACTGAAGCAGCACCATCAGATGCAGTTTGGTGTCCTATGGGGGTGGGGGAAGCATCTTATCCCTCTGCTGCAGGGGCAGAGTCAGTATATTCTAAGACTTGCAGAAAATCCAGTAATTGCTTTTGTATGAAAAAAAAAAAGAAAAAATGAAGATGCTTGTTCCCTAAAATTAATATGACTATTTTTTGAGAATTAATGCATTAATATTTTTTGTTAGGGATAACATTGCAACAGTTTTAAGGTCAATGGGAACCTTCTAAAGACTCTATAACAATATTTACTTTATCTTTTTAAGTTATTACTTAAATACAGACTGTGACAGAAATGCATTCCACTTTTTAAACTGTCACATGTGTGGTGCAATTGAATTTAGGCAAGTGGGAATGGTAGCTCCATCTCATTAATCTCTTACCATTTTTTTTACATATATGTTCAGTTATGATCATGGTGTGGATTGGTGCACCCTGTGTTTGCTGTTGAAATATTTTTTAAGATTAGCAACTTGCTATAATCTGGTGAAAGGCCTGGAAGAGCCCTTCATGCTCATTTCATGTTACATTGAAATGATGCTGTTCTAGATAGAAATTCAACCAATTGCAAGATTGATTTTTTATCCAGAACAGTATCATTCTAATGTAACATGGAATGAGCATGAAAAATAAATACAAGAGGGCATTGGTCCAAGCCATGACAATAACAGATTGTAACTGAAAAAAGAATGAGCTAGATGGAGCAACCACTGCCACTTGCCTAAATCCACTTGAACCACACAGGTGACAGTTTAAAATTTGGGCAGTATTTCTATCGCACTTTGTAGCTTCATTCTAAATTTATTTAATACTTTGGTACAAGCAAAATTCTCTATTGTTCATATGCCAGATTATCACTTTTTCTAAAGATGTTCTTGTTTGAGCTAATTTCAAATGCTAATATGAAGTTTCAGAAATGTCAGCTAAAGTGCAGCAATATTTATAGCATTGTCACCTGAATGAAACAATGTATGTCTGTAAGATGGTCAGCAATGGACTGCTATGGTGGTGAGGCTATTTATTGGCTGGGGAATAAAGAACATAAAACACAACTGGACTTGTAGTGTTAGGACCTTTCCTCATTTATTTTATCCATCTAATTACTGAGGCGGTGGAAGCATGAAAAAATGGAAAGTAGACAACATGTGGTTGCATCTTCACTCATTTTGCATTTATACCTCAACTGCCAAACAAGAAAACAGAAATCAAATCAGGAGATGAAAAGATATTTATATCAGGGTTCACTGAAGAAAAATCCATCCCTACTTTCATCTTGAGGGAGTGAAACTTGCTGACCTGATCCTGGAATGCTAGATCAAGTGTACTAACTTAACAGAGCATCTTTCCTTTGACGGCTGGCTTGTTTTCATAACTTTGGGACTATTTACTTATAATGCTACCAAGGAATTTGAAAGGACTGATAAAGATTGATAGCTTTTAATTTATATTTTTGATGTGATATAAGTTTAGTGACAAAGAACTACAAGATAATATTTGTGGGTCTGCAAGAAAATAAAAATTTCCTTCTGCCAGTTGTATAAATTCGGATTTTCATCTTTTTTATCTATATTTTAGTCAATGGGTTTGTAATCATCTTTAAGTCTGATTGTTTCATCATATCTAAAAATAAATTACCCTTTTATTGAAAAAGACCCAAGTGTATAATTATCTATTAGAATAACTTTTCCCAATTTTGTCACTGTTATAAGGGTAGAGTGTGTAACAAATTAGCAGAATGAGTTACTGTGTGAAAATGTTGCTTTTTTTTTTTAGCATAGGAGTCTTTTTACTAATTATGATAAAAGGTTAATACAGAAATAAATTTTGAAATAAAACAAGTAAATTGAAACAAATAACAGGAATTTAAGTTGAATAAATCTTCTCTTTTTAGGTTTTTATTTATTCTTGGTAAGAATCAATAATTTACAGATATGTTTTTGTGTGTATTAATATTGTATGTGTACAGTGTTCATAAGTGTTTTTAGTTATAATTTTTGTATTGGTTACGAGTGTGTCAGTCCTGAATTCCTTTGAGGATTAAACTTTATTATCATTTGTGAAATTTGAAACTGATATTTTGGTTCAGCAGCTGGAGAAGGAGGAAAATATACTAATTTTGTTCTCTTTGAATACCAGACTTATTCTCTAGACAGGGGATAGCTGGTCCAGATCCACTAAATTTTAATAGCAAAATAGAGAAAAGTTATTCTAGAAAATGATGGTACATTCTTTAAGAAAGGGTATTTATATTTTTAGATGTGATGAAACAACTTGATTTTGCGGCTGTTACAAGACCTTTTTTGATTTGGTTGTGTTTTATGGCATATCATTCCTTGTGGGTTATTTAATGCCAAATCTTGTTTTGTATTCATATATGAAATATATGATCTGTAAGTGAATTGCTTGTAGGTTAGATTCTTAATCAAGCCAGTGCTCATTCATTAGCACACAGTTAAATGGGTTCAAGTATGGTTATCCAAAACTAATAATTCTATTTAATATTAATCATTTGTTTGCACGGAGTTAAATGGTTTCAAGTATTCCGATCCAACACTAATAATTCTATCTAGTATTAATCATTGTTTGCACACTGTTAAAAGGTTAAGTATTGCTTACACTGATAATTCTAAATGGTTTCAAGTATTGCTATCTAACACTAATAGTTCTATTTGCAAAAAGAATTAAATGGTTTCAAGTATTCGTATTCAACACTTATAGTTCTATTCGATATTTATTATAATCCTGAGTAAACGAGTGAACAGTTCTATTCAATCCTTTGATTGGACCCTAACAGGTATTAACACTCCAGGTCAGAGTGGACCTGAGAACAATTACAAATAAGTGGTAATCTACATTCTCCAAACTTCAAGACTGGAGCCTTACCATCAGATGCAGTTTAATGTCATACCGAGGATACTAAATGGTTTCAAGAATTGCTATCAAATACTCATAATTCACTTTAATATTAATCATTTGTTTGCACACAGTTAAATGATTTCATGTACAGTAAATGATTAAGTAGTTCTATTTGATCCATAGATGGGACTCTAAGAGGTATTACCACTTTGGGTTAAAGTGGATTTGGAAGTAATGAAGGTGTACTCTACATTTTCTAAAGCTCCAGGACTGGAACATCATCATCAGATTGTTTAGTATCATATCCAGGACACTCATTGAAAAGGCCTTACCCCTCTGCAAAAGAGTCGGTAGTGTATTCTATAGCCCCAGCCAGCAGGGTGATAAATAGTTTCAAGTATTCCTATTTAACACTAATACTTCTATTTAATATCAATCATTTGTTTGCATGCAGTTAAATGGTTTCAATTACAGTAAATGATTAATCCATAAATAAGCTCCTAACAGGTACTACTACTCCAAGTTAGAGCAGACAGAGAAGTTTTTCTTTTGGAAAGAAAGAAAATAAAATATTCATATGTATTTACATATTACCCTGTGTTTTCATAACCATAACTTTTCTTATTACTCCTCTCTTTAGAATGGAATATGTTGGTGGTGTAGAAAAATGTCACTTGTAATATATGTACATATTACATTTCAGGCAATGATTTCTTTAGCATTCTTTGAATATATAATTCACTTTCTCCTTTTACTTTCATTTTTGTCTGATAGATCAAAGTATTAAACATTTACAAATCACAAATCCATTTGCATCTCGTGAATCAATGAACCCATTTAATTACATGACACAAAACACAGACAACATTCATTATTATAAAGATGGGGGTAGAGTGTTTGCCAATGGCCCGAGTGACCTGGGTTCAATCCCAGGTTGCAGCATACCAAAGACTTTAAAAATGGTACATGATACCTCCTTGCTTAACACTCAGCCATATAAGGTATGTATCAAGGGTAAAGTGGAACAATCCAGGGAAAGGAGTAGCACCCTCCCCTACACCTCGGTGTAGTAACTATTGAAAAGGGAACCTTCTGGTCGCCCTCAACTATGGTCGCCAACTTTACTTTACTTATACAGTCTTCGTACATCTTCCTTCACCTTCAGAAAACTACAGTATTTGACAGCTTATAAGACACACCTCAATTTGAGCAGGCATTTGAAAAAAAAAAAATTAATGGGTTCAAACTATAAGTGTCAAGTGAAGGGTCTTAACCTGATAATAACAGTTTTCTCTATTATCAAGTCATTTTTAGTTTCATATGTATTCAGATCTTTATTAAATCCAAATGTTTTACATTTAAAAACCTTTATAAGTTAGTTTTACATTTAAACATCTGAAGTTTGCATGGTTAAGTGTTGTCATTTGTTCTTTTCTTACTTGTGTTGTTTTATATGAAGTACCAGTTAAGAGTACAAATGTTATATACAGTTACTTAAGAAAAAAGTTGCCATTGTTCATGTAAAAGTGAATGTCATCTAGTATTCATTTGTGGAGATATTTTCAGTTTAATTTAAGGGTCACTGCACTATTAGAACCCCACTTGCCAGTAACTTTAAGCTGATCAAGGAACTTATACAATGCAGAGTGATTTTCCAGAACATCTTTTTGAAAAAAAAGAGTGCATTATAAACTGATAATTACAGTATATATTATATTGATCTTGTTCCAAAGAGAGTGATAAGCTTTGCTTAATCCTATTAAGCCCAAATTAAGAATTTCTAATGTTTAAACTTTCAAAATGTACAGTCAAACTTTTGAAAGGATTCATCAGTCTCTTGTGTAAATATTACATTGTGGGTTTTCTAATTTTTCAAGTACACTTAAGATCTTAACCATAAAAATAAGGCAACCTACAATAAGATATCTTTTATTTTGGGAAGTGGATTTGTCTGGTTTCTTTGTCTTTAATGGCACGTCAACATTTGTGGGGTATTTAATGCAAAAGCTATCCTTGTAGAAGAATAATAGTGGTACTATTTAACCCATAGCTGGAGGGAAAAGGGGGCTCATAACTTTCCCAAGGGCATTAGTCCAAAAGTGAATGTAATAGTGTAACTAAAGTAGAACTCTACGTCATGACGATTCCAAACTTAGGAAGTGAAATTTTAAATATTTATTAATAATTAATAAATACACAAAATATCTTACAAAATCAGTTCAAACTGGCAACAGAAGAAGAAAAATAATAATAAGAAAATACATTGTGCAAAATGCTAGAGAATGAGAGTGGCAGAGTGAAAATTTAATGAACTGTTTGGATTTTGGCTGAAAAGGTTTTCAACTGAATTTGACAAAAATCATTTGATTTTTTACTCCCCAAAATGAAACCACTTCTTATGGCAATAAAACACAAAGTAATCTCTCACTTAGCATAATGATTATCATCAGAGGAAACCAGAGTTCAAATCCCAGATTAGGTTGTTTGCATTTCATTTCATGCTAATGCCCTTTAGAAAATCAAGAATCTTTCTCAACTCTCCATTCACAGCTATGTGTAAATAGTAGGGCAAACTGTTTTTTTTAGTTTTGGTTAAGCAAACAATCTAGGGGAAGGAAAACTCTGAATTCAAACCAGCAGTACTCTGCTTAAAAAAAAAAAAAAAAGTCAACCTTATGTCACATCCTGCCGATGGTGGAGGAATAAATAGAGATATAAATAATCTCTATATTTTCAAGGGGAAGTAACTAAGTAAATGTAAATCAACTCAGGTTTTATAACCAATTTAACTACAGCATATTAAAAAGTTTGAAGATTGGGTTGCATAGATTTACTCTAACATTGACAGAAATCAGAGGACATTAATCATAAAACAGAAGTTATTTCAATTCTTAATTTTGTGATATCAAATTTTGAAAGTGGCATGCAGGTTAGCAATAAATGTAATGTTTTTATACAATGTATTTAATGAACATAAAGGACCATCTTTAAATCTGTATGTAACAGGGGTAAGTACTGCTAATATATATATATATATATATATATATACTTATAATTGATCAATTTCTTCTGAATTACTTCCCTATTGATAGGGCTAAAAATATACCAACTCTTACCGGTTGAGTGGTAAGACCACCCCTTTCAAAAGGGGTGTCAGGGTATGACACAAAACTGGGGCTGTGGAGAATATGGTGTACCTTTTCATTGCCATTACTCCCAAGTCCACACTGACCAAGAGTAGTGGTACCTGCTGGGGTCCAATCTGTTAACATTCTATCTTGGCTTACAGGATGAGCAATTATCTCCCCTGATACTCTCGAGAAGAGAAGGCATTAGGGGATGACAGGAAGTAAACAAACGGCCATATTGGTTTATGTGCGAGTGTAAGAAGAGGCGTGTAATAAAGGCGTCTCCGTATGCAGAGTGTTAAAGTCTGAGTTCTTTGTTTTTAACATTGGTAGCAGAGCTAAAAGACACTATGGCTTCTAAGTATTTTCCTCCACCCGCATTGCTTAAAGATAAATACAGTACATGGCGGAAAGAAATGTTAATATGGGAACGAGCTAGTTCACTGGATAAAACAAAAAGAGCCCTCATGGTGTTTTTGTCATTGGAAGGAACAGCAAGAGAGGCTGTTTTGGAATTAGACATTGCGGTTCTTAATTCTGAGGATGGAATGAAAAAGTTATATGGAAAACTGGATACACTTTTTCTGGAAGATATAAACCAGTCTGCCTTTCGAGCATACGAAACATTTGAAAATTATCAGAGACTGCCTGGGACGTCATTAGAAGATTTTTTGATTGAATTTGGCTGACTTGTCGCCAAATTAAAAGACTTTAACATTCTTTTACCAGAACCTGTACTCGCATTCAGAGCACTAAAGAGTGCCAATATCACCCCGGATAACGAGAAATTGGTCAAAGCTACAGTCAGCGAATTAATGCTATCTTCCATGTCAAAACAGTTATGGAAGATTATGCATGGACATTCTTCTAGCTATTCATCACCCAATACTTCACCTGTCGTAAAAAAAACCGAAATGGATATTGTGAACTATACAGAAGATAACCAAATGGACCCTACTGCAGTATATTATGGCCGCTCCTCATATCGACGTGATTCGTGTTTAAATAATTTGCGAGAAAAGATAAACCGAGCTGGAAGACGACAGAGATATAAGAATAAAACACGCTCCATGAACAAAAAGAAGTTAAATCCGCGAGACCGAACAGGTAACATTACAGTATGTTTTAATTGTGGCTGCAGCTTTCACTGGTCTTATGATTGTCCTTATGGTCATAGTAGCAGGAAGAAAGATGGTGTCGAAATAGAGGAAGATTTATCCGTGTTGCACGTGGTCTTAATGAGTCAGCAAAAACGTAAGAATGGCGGAGACTTTTTTTTGGGTGAGACACTAGGCTCTGCGGTTCTAGATTGTGGTGCATCCCGCACCGTTTTTGGAACAAAATGGTATAAATGTTTTCTTGAAACATTAACGGATGCACAAAAGAAAAAAATAGTAAAAATAAAAGGAGTGAGAACCTTTAAATTCGGCGATGGAAATAAACTGAACTCACTCTACAAGGTGATTCTACCATGTGTTATCGCTGATATTGAACTCAGTATTATCACAGATGTGGTGAACTCAGACATTCCACTCCTCCTGAGTAAAGATGCCATGAAAAGGGCTGGAACTTGCCTCAATTTTGAAGATGATACTGTTATGATGTTAAAAAATGGTTGGTTGATTGGGTTTAATGGCATATCAAGCTCTATAGGCTATTCAATGCCAAAGCCTGTTTATACGTGTGTACGATTGGCAGACACATAATTTAATCATACCATATTAAAACTATACAACTCATTTAATTGCATACGAGTAAGTATTTGCAAGTATTTCTATGTGACATTAGGTTATTTAGTGATGATAGTGTTTTTTTGTTTTTGTTTCTCACTACTATTTCTACCAACACAAGCATAAATCTATTCAGCAATAATTTGCTTTCTGTTGATTATTTTGTTGTGTTTTTGGGATTGTAACCAAATCTATATTTTCTGGTACAACCCGGTCTCTTTCAAGAACGACAAGACATTATCCATGTGGACGTTCTCAAATAAGTCCTTCATGGAATTTGCGTGGAAATAGCGCTTTCTGGTGTCATTAAAAACTTTACACTCAAGGAGAACGTGTTTGATTGTGCAGGGCGTTTGGCATGTCGAGCACTGTGGTTGCTGTTCTTGCTTGAGTATAAAAGAGTGCGTAAGTCTGCTGTGACCAATACGCAATCGCGTTATTGTTACTTGCTCTTTTCGCGATTTTCAAAAGGCTGGGTGCCATTCTCCCAAAAAGGGTTTGACCTGAAATAGTTTATTGCTGGTATTTCTATTCCAGCGTTGTTGCCATTTTTTATGGAGGAAATTATTTATTTTCGGTTTCAGATCGGTGTATGGGATCTTGTACTTTTCAGAGGTCAGATCTAAAGCCGATTTTGCTGCCGCGTCTGGTCTATGATTTCCTCTCACCCCAATGTGGCTTGGAATCCAACAAAAAACAATTTCTTTGTTTAATGTTGAGTGTAGTCTGCAAAGTAGTTTGACAATAAGTGGGTGCTCTAGTTTTTTGTTGTTTAATGATAATAGGACAGAGAGCGAGTCTGAGAATATGATGAATTTTTTGTGTTTTTCTTTCGAGATAATGTCGAGAGCCAAGTCTATTGCACAGGCCTCAGCTGTGAAAATAGAACTATCCATTAGAAGAGCTTTTGTTTTTATTATTTTGTTTAAGACTGCTGCACATGCTGTTTTATTGTGGTCTTTGGATCCATTTGTATAGATACATAGGTAGTCGGGATACTGTTGGAGGATATTTTGATGTTTTTCTTGGTAGGTGAAGGGATGTGTCATTGTTTTATGGAGTTGATTCAGTTGAAGGTTAACTTTTGGATTTTTAATGATCCAAGGTGGTATTTGTGGCAAGGTGCTTTTATGGATATTATCTAGAGGAATGCTGGTTTTTTTGAGAATAGGCTCCATACGGAGGCCAAATGGTCTAATTGATTTTTCTTTTTGGTCGAAATATTTTCTGTATTTTGGATCAAAGGTGCAGTCATATGCTGGATTAGAGGGAGAAGATTTAAGTTTGGTGTAATATTGGAGGGCTAATTTTTCACTTCTGATCTGTAGAGGTGCTTCGTGAGCTTCGGTGTATAAGCTGTTGATTGGAGAAGTTCTAAATGCTCCTAATACCAGTCGTAAGCTTCCATGGTGAATAGGGTCAAGTTGTTTCAGATATGATTTCCTGGCAGATCTATATACGAAAATGCCATAGTCGAGTTGAGAGCGGAGAAGAGTTCTATATAACTTAATTAGAGTTTGACGGTCAGCTCCCCACTCTGTGTGGGCAACGACTCATAGAAGTTGTTGAGCACGGGTTGATTTGTTTTTTAGATATTTTATGTGTGGGGTGAATGAAAGTTTTTTTATCGAATATTATGCCTAGGAATTTGTATTCGTTAACGACTGGTATTTCGGAGTCATCAATTTTTAGAAGAGGGTCATTGTGCATTTTCCTTAGAGAGCAAAAATGCACACATTTAGTTTTTGACTTGGAGAACTTGAATCCATTTTCTCTTGCCCATTTATTTACTTTGTTTAAGTTTAGTTGAAGTTGTCGCTCTACTATGTTCATATGAGTGGCCCGATAGCATATGACGAAGTCGTCGACGTAGAGAGCACAGTCGATAGAGGGGATTAGACATTTGACAATGTTATTGATTTTTATGGAGAAGAGAGTAATGGAGAGGATGCTGCCTTGCGGAACACCCTCCTCTTGATGTTGTGAGTTTGAAAGGGTGGATCCCATGCGTACCCTAAATGTTCTTTCGAAGAGAAAGTTTTTTATGAACATCGGCAGTCTTCCTCTTAAGCCTAGATTATAGAGGTCCCGCAAAATACCATACTTCCACGTAGTGCCATAAGCCTTCTCTAAGTCAAAAAATACTGCCGTCAGATGTTGTTTTCTTATGAAGGCTTCTCTGATGAAGGTTTCTAGTCGTATCAAATGATCTATGGTTCCTCTTCTTTTCCAGAATCCTGTTTGCATATTTGTTATTAGACCATTTGTCTCGAGATACCACGTCAGTCTACTATTTATCATCCGCTCCATCGTCTTACAAAGGCAGCTAGTCAATGCGATGGGTCGATAATTCTGCGGGTTCGATGTATCTTTGCCTGATTTGGGGATCGGGACAATTATTGATTGTCTCCATGTTTCTGAGAAAGTACCGTTCACCCAAATATTATTATATAGCTTTAGTAGGCATTTGACCGATTCATCTGGTAGCTGTTTGAGGAACTCGTTGTGTACTTCATCAGGACCGACAGCTGAGTGGTTGGATTTTTTTATGGAGTCCACTAGTTCAGTTAGGGTAAATGGCTTATTGTATTCTTCGGAGTTATTTGAAGAGAACTTTATTTTTTTCTTTTCGAGGGTGGGTTTGATTTTATAGAATTCTGTGTTGAATTGGCTGGAGGAGTTTTTAGAAAATGTTTCTGCAAGAAGATCTGCTATGGCCTTTTTACCTGTTATTTTGTGGTTTGTTATGGAGAGGTGTTTTAGTGGAGTTGATTGTTTTTTACCGGCTATTTTTCGAATCATGAGCCAAACCGTTTTGATGTTAGAGGAGGTATTTAGCTTGCTCACGTAATTTTGCCAGGATTTTTTCTTGGCTTCTCTGATGATTTTATGGGCGTTAGCTCGGTGGAATTTAAAAGAGATTAAATTGGAGGTTGTGGGTTCAGTGTTGAATTTCCGCAAAGCTGCTCGTCATTGGCGAATAGCCTGTTTACATTCTTTGCTGAACCAAGGTCTGTCTCGTTTATGAATTGTTGGGTTGTGTGGAATGCATGTTTTAGCTATATTTATAAGTTTTTTTGAGAATTCGGGAATAGTTTCGGTATTGTTTACTATGAGGTGTTTCTGACATTGAGAGCAAAATTCTTCCCAGTTAGCTTTATTCAATCTCCACCGGGGAAGGTCGTCGTCTTGAGGGTGCAAACTCTCGAGTACAATTGGGAAATGGTCGCTCCCGCATGTGTCCTCATACACCCTCCAGGTGAAATCAAGGAACAATGAAGTGTCGCAGAGGGTTAAATCAATGGCTGAGTAGGTAGCGGATGATGGATCCAGATGTGTTGGTGATTTTTTGTTGAATAGGCAGAGATTATAATTGTTAATGATATTTTCAAGAGTTTGGCCTTTGTGGTTTGTGCTTCTACAGCCCCACATGGTGTCATGGCTGTTAAAATCGCCAAGTAGAATAAAAGGTGTGGGTAGTTACTGTAATATGTTGTTGATTTCACTTTCATTTATGGCATCGTGGGGCGGAATATATAGAGAGCAGATATTAATTGTTCTGTGTAAAGTCACTTTGACAGCTATGGCTTGGAGTTGAGTGTTGAGGTGGATTTTGCTTTGAGGTATGTTGTTCCTAATAAGGATTGAGACACCACCCAAAGCTCTATGACCGGTATTGTTGATGAAATTGTAACTTTGGTGGTTTTTTATTGTGATATCATCATTAGTTTTCAGAAATGTTTCTTGAAGGCAGACAATGGCAGGTTGTTGTTGAGTCATCAATAAGAGCAGTTCGCTCCTATTGGCTTTGATTCCGCGGCAGTTCCACTGGATTATTTTGTGGTTCATTGTTAGGCCTTAGATCTGGACTGTTTGATCGTTTATTTTTATGGCCTTTATGTTTATGTACTTGGGGGCTGTTTTCTGTTTCCATCTTTTCTAAAATTTTTAATTTGTTACTTGCGTCAACATTTTCATTTAGTTTTGGATTAATTTTTGGCTTGTCTTTTTGTAGTTTCTTGTTTGGAGAGGTATCTGTAGAATTGGGTGGTCTTATTTGGGATCTCCTATCTTTTAGTCTTGTTTTAGAAGGGGATTTCTCCGTGACACATTTAGTTGGTTGTGTGGTTGGTGATAGCTCCATGCTCTTTTCTACATCGGTCTTAACCGTAGAGGTGTGTGAGTGTGCAGGTGTCTTCACTTTGTCTGCTACAAGATCTGCCTTTGTAGTTGGTGTCTCTGAAATTTTGTTAGTATCAAGGGAGGCTCTTATTTCATTGATATAGCCTTCCCAGTCGCCCGGCTCCAGCTGAATCAATTTTTTTACTATCCTCTCGTAATTATACTGGGTTTTATTGCACTGGACAGCTTGAGAGTAGGTTGTGGTCTTAGATCCTACTATCATTTTCCGCGCTTCATTGAATGGGATGTTGTTCTTGTGATTGATTCCCAGTATTTCTTTTTCTAGTTTCCAACTTTCACAGGATCGTGCATAGATGGGATGATCGCCTCCGCAATTCACACACTTATACGGATTGTTGAAATTGTCAATATGGTGGTCAGGATCTTGTTGTGCACATTTGCCACATACTTTTCGACCTCTACAATTATCTTCGTGATGGCCGTATTTTTGACAATTGTAGCAACGCAATGGATTGGGTATGAATTGCTCAACTCTCTCCATTGTGTAGCCTACTTTTATCCTCTCCGGTATTTTGGGTTGGTCAAATGTCATTATGTAGGTGTTTGTTTCAATGAGTTTACCCTCTTTTTTGATTGAAACTCTCTTTACTTCTGTTACACCTTGTTTCTTCATTTCTTTTTTTATTTCACCAATTGTGCATAATGACAATTCCTTACTTCTTACAACCCCTTTACTTATGTTCAAGGATTTGTGAGGGTAAGTTTTAACGTTTATTGTGTGGAATTTCGTCATTTTCAGTAGGAAATCGGCATTTTTCCTTTTATCTACTTCAATGAGCAAAGTTTGATTTTTTAGTTTTTTTACATGGACGGGCGTCATATTACTAGATATTACCTTTTCAATTAAAAAAGTGATAAGTTTGTTATTAGTGTTTCTGTGGATTCAATTATTATGAATCTGGGGAAACTTGCCACACCTTCGTAGTCCGATTCAGTTTCCGTTAGGGAACGTTTCAGTTTTTTGATGAAGAAAAAGCCATGATTGGTAATTGTTGTTCACTGGTCCTATGCTCCACCAGCCACCATGGACTCCAACTTGAGAAGAGAATGAACCAAAGGGGCAACCCATTTGCCTTGGTTGAGACGGGGATACAAAACCAGTATACTCATGCAAAGAGTATGATTCTGAGCCTCTGCTAAATTATGCTTTTTAAAAAACAACAATCTCACAGCGGTCATAAGTCTTACCTCAGCACAATTGACCCTCAGCCCCCGCCTTCTAGCACATATGGAAAAAAGAGGGTTGGAAATAGTTCCTCGAAAGTAGATCGAATAGTTCCACAAGAGCAGATTGTATGATACGATTGGGAAAGTAAAAAAACAAAACCACATATGTGCTAGGGCATGTCGGGACCAGCCGATTGATCGGATCGGGCCCAATCCGACCGCCCGTCAGACCAAGTAAGGGCCAAAGTGATGTGTTGCAAGACATTGACCACTCTGTCACCGGATCAATGACTGCTCAACCACCAGGGATCTGTCCTAGCGCCTTACGGGTCGCCACCCACGGCCAACAGGTGGCCTCATTGGGGGGGGTCTTATTCTACAGCCCCAGCCGACAGGGCGATGATGTTAAAAAAAAAAATTCCATTGAACTGCACATCGTCTGGACGTTACTACATTCCTATTACCAGACCTCTACCAGACAAATGTAAGTTCAAACACATACCTTTTATTAAAGAAATCTCTTCTAAAAATACGGCCTAAAAAAATTAAAATTGCAACAAAGTTACATAGACAATTTAGTCATCCCAGTAGTAAGAAATTGTGTGACTTAGTTAAAAATGCAGGAGTGACAGATCCTGAATTTATAAAAATTTTGCAGACACTCCCAAATTCATGTGAACTATGCATTCATTATAAAAAGACTGAACCTAAACCTATTGTTGGAAATTTTAATATGGCGTCGGAAACCAGTGGTTCAAATTCTGGGATTTCTAAAAAGTCTTTGTATAAGCCGGCACCCAAGGAAAGAATCAAGGCCAAGTGTACAAACAGAAAGCCATTAGCGCAGAGTCAGCTTGTTGATCTCAATAATCCTACATCAGCAAAAATCTGCAAGAATGGGATGAAATCATTACCTACTCTAGAATGTAACTTTTTATCTCCTGATGTTCATAGAAGAATGAGAAAGAGAATTGGAATAAAGAGGATTCGGTTGCAAAAGTTATTTGCCATGCACAACGTTCTGCAAAGAAGAAATTGCAGAGATATCATGGTTACCCACTGACAAACAAATTGCGGATAGCTTAACAAAAAAGTGAGTCCCCTCCTTCAAAATTCTCCAATTCATATCTGAACCCAAGGAATCATCTGTCTAATTTTCAAGTAGGCAGTCTTAAATCTTTGTTCAACTGTCTTTTTCTTTTTCCCTGCAGACAGCCATTTGATGTTGCCTCCTAAAATGTCCCACCTCAGTACCAGAAAGAAAAGCGGGGAAGTGTTAACATTCTATCTTAGCTTACGGGACGAGCAATTATCTCCCCTTATACTCTCGAGAAGAGAAGGCATGATGGGATGACAGGAAGTAAACAAACGGCCATATTGGTTTATGTGGGAGTGTAAGAAGAGGCGTGTAATAAAGGCGTCTCCGTATGCAGAGTGTTAAAGTCTGAGTTCTTTATGTTTAACACAATCTATGGGTCAAATAGATTAGTTTGAAAATTATTTGGATTAGATAAAAATACTTGATAGCTTACAGGTATGAGCAAATCATTTGTATTAGTTAATTGAAGCTAAAATAATTTACTGAGGATTATTATAATTAGTTACTTGAAATGATAAATTTATGTGCAAACATGATTATTATTAAATAGGAATAGTTACTTGAATCCATATAATTGGGTATAAATTATTAGAATTTCATAGGAATTCTCAAAACTATAAAAAGGTGTAGAAATTATTTCCATTATGTAGGCATATGAAATGTCATATAACTGTGAAAGCCAATGATAATAGACAAAAATGAAATTGTACAAAATGCAATGAAACATAGAAATATAGTTGTGATTACAAACTTTTACAAATGAATAAAATTTTAGCATTAAATAAGAAATGTGATTAAGAATTACATATATATACATATGTATATATTGCCTGCTGCATGAAAAATTCATCCCACTATAAACATAATTGATTAGCCACATTTTTTTCATATTTTCATCTGATGATTGTGTGATCCTCATGAAAATTTAATCAACCAACCTTAAGAGTTCATAATTTGGATATTTCAGGTTTTAAACCTGTTCTTCCCCAAAGAATATCATACACTTTTTCAATGCACTTTTCTCATTTACATTTCCTTTAATATATATATATATATATATATATATATATATATATATATATATATATATATCTATATCTCCAAGATATTTTCTTTCAGAATTATTTCCATATTTCTAGACAAAATAAATTCCATATTCTATAGATAATTCCTTATCACTGAAAATTTTACATACAAATGTCTGTAGTAAATATTTTATGCTGAATATTGTTATTCATTTATTCATCATAAACAATAAGTTATTTCGTTTTCAAACACTTTCCATCATTATCATTATTCTTTTAGATTGCTGTTGGCAACAGAACTTAGCTGTTTTCACCAAGAATTTTCCCCCCTCATTTCCCTTTCTTTTCTTCTTTCTCTAAACTTTTGTTTTAGCTTTGGCTTGAGACCCAATGTCCACCGCACAGACACACTGGTCACGAACTTCATTTGTGACTATCCTAGGGGCTAGTTTTTGAAGGATTTCTACCTTTTTATTGTCTTTATTTTCTTCCTCTTATATTTAACACCTAGTGTTTTCTCCTGTTTCACTTGTAGTGGTTTAGAGGCAATGTGGAAGTGAGGGTCAGAAGATAAATTCAATATTGTACAAGCAATATGAGATATATCTGGCAAGAGATGTAATTCTGTAAGGGACATAGCCTGACCCCTGTAAAAATTGATAAGCTAGTTGTTTGGTTTGTAGGTATAATATAGGCACTAAATTTCTATATTTTTTGGATTAGTAAACCAAGAAAGAAAAAGGGCTTTCTATGAAGTATTGGCTTTTTATAGGCGTTTCCAATAAAGTCTTGGCTTTTATGCTTTAGTATGTTCTGAATACTTTGGATCTTCAATTTATTTAGAATGTTATTTTTGACTGCTAATAATGACAAATATACTTGACAACTGTAACTATGACTACTAAATCTGTTTTTTGAGAAATGGTTAAAAATAAAAACCTTCACTTGCAGGAGTATTTACTTATCTAACTTTGGAAATTACTATCATGGTGTGTATATCCAAAAATAACATTACAATCAAACAGCAACCAAAAATAAAATTTATATATATATATATATATATATATATATATATATATATATATTCACTCTGGATGTTCAATTTCTTTAGAATGTTACTTTTGAGTTAGAAGCTTTTTTCTGACATGAAGTTGATTTATTCCATGTATTCCATTTATTACTGGTATTACCTCTTACTCTTTATGTTTAATAATGTATTGATGTACCATAGCCATATTAAACGCCATGTGTGAAATGGACATAGCATACCGATGTGAAATATACATATGTATAACATAGAACATAGGAATCTCAAAACATAAAAAAACATGTTATGACTTCTTAGTTCAGGTACGAAACCTTTTATTACCTTTGAGTTAAAGGTTTCAACATAAGGAAGAGAGATGCACAATCTTTCAATGATGACTTTTCCATCTGCCCCCACCCCATCTTGTGTGGCACCCGTAGTGCACAAATTCGTCTGGCCTCATCGAGCCCTGAAAGTTGACCCTTCTCATTCGGTGTCTAGTTCTCAACTCAACGACTTTTTCAAAATCCCCCAAATCCTTCTCACATGCTTTCGGTGCATGACGTCATTCACATCCACTGGTCAACTTTTATCTGGGATTTTTATTTTGACATCTGTGAATGACACATCCTCCCCACGCGCGTCAACACCTGAGCTTAAGTTTGCACCTAACCCATGTGCTGAGACAAAAGGTTCTCGGCCTAACTAAACCCAAAGGCAAGATATATAAAACAAAATCCCTCGGCCTTGATATTACATAGAGTCTATTGTAAAATCATAGAACATTACACTAAAGTTGGGTTTACCATTAATTTTAAATATATAACAATTATTAATCACTTCAGAGTTTTTAAATATGGTGCCATCTTTTCATTAAATGACAAGCCTTTGAAATTAGTAGAACAGTTCACATACCTAGGTAGCAATATCTCAGCAACTGAAAGTGATGCCAATATATATATAGGTAAAGCATGGACTGTCATTTACAGGTTAACAGCCATAAGGCAGTCTGATCACTTTGATAAAATAAAATGGATATTCTTTCAAGCCATAGCCATGTCAGTGCTTATATCGTCACACCAGTTGGACTTTGATGAAATGCCTGGAGAAAAAACTAGATGGGAACTACACAAGGAAGTTGCATGCTGTTTGGAACAAATCCTAAAGCGACACCTTACAAAACAGCGACTGCATGGCTATTTACCTCCCATCTCACAATCTATTCAAGCAAGATATGTTGGGAATTGGTGGAGATCTAAGGATGAACTCATAAGTGACATTCTCCAATGGAGTCCTATCCATAGATAGACTGTATTGATTGACCAGCAAAGACTTATATTCATCAGCTCTGTACAGACACTGGAGACCATCTAGGAAACTAACCATGAGTGATGGCTGGTGAGGAAGAATCAAGGGCACTCCTGCTGCCAGCATAACATGATTTATTTAAATGGAGATTAGGTCTTCAAGAACATCCAGATGCAACATAGTGAAAACATTATCATGTTTCAATTAGATTTTTGCTGTATTTAATAACAAAATTTTTGGGAAATATTTTCAAAGTTAATCACCTCTTTGATTTTATGAAATGTTCATTAAATATCTTTTGAATGCTAATAATATTTACTTTCCTATAAACAGGTTCTTTGACCTTAACTAATAAAAATAATAATCCTGTTTTCCAATTATTAAAATTATTTTCATGTTTTAATTTATCTGAAGGGTTTTATCATATTTTGCATTTCAGGCAAAAAGGATTTTGTCTCGATCCAACCAAAGCCAGAAAAAAAGAAGAAAGAGAGAATTAATACTACAAATTTTAAGTGGTAACAGTGACAAAACTCTTGACAATTCTAACAATGACTGTTAAATCTGTTTTTTTGTGAAATTATTTTTAAAAATCCTCACTTTCATCAGTATTTATTAATCTTTGGAAGTCACTAACACGATATGTGTATATCTAAAAATTATATTATGACTCCTTTGAACCCAAACATAAAGTTGCATGAATATATAAGAGATATACTTAGTTTTACATTTGAGTATATTCATAATCTTGCTTATCGTGCATTAGTTCAGTAGAGTTCATTCCAGAAGAAATAATAAAAAACTGAAATCCAGTGTGTAAAATAATAAGAGTGTACTTATTTATTGCTAATACTTTTCATGTTAACTTTATGTAAGTCAGTGACCAGAAGGCTCCCTTTTCAATAGCTACTACACCGAGTTGTAGGGGAGGGCGCTACTCCTTTTCCTGTATTGCTCCACTTTACCCTTGATACATACCTTATATTGCTGAGTGTTAAGCAAGGAGGGATCAAGTACCATTTTTAAAGTCTTTGGTATGACGCAACCTAGGATTGAACCCAGGTCTCCCAGACCATTGGTGAACACTCTACCCATTTGGCCAATGAGCCAGTTATGTAAATATGTAAAACTTTCTGTTATTATAAACAACTCTACACTATACAACATGAGGATCGGAATTTTTTTTTAATTCAATTTAATTTACATTTTATCTACCATAAGATACAATATCTTTTTTTTTTAGAGTAAATTAATTATTCAAAGAAAAACGATATGGAACATTTTAAGAAACATCAATTTTCTTTGACCAAAAAACCAAAATTTCTTTTCAGTGTTTTCAAGGCATCTAGAAGAAATACTCCTGATATTAGTGGTGAAAAAATAATTTCATTCCATTCTAAACCAAGATATTTATGGTATAAATTACAACAAAGATGAAAATTTTCATTCATAGGGAACAAAGAGAATTTTTCAATTAATTTCTTTTAGTTTAATAATTATTTTTATTTTCACTTTTGAGTTCATTAACTTTTAAAAAATTTCAAGCTGCTTCATTTTTTCTAAATGAGACAAGTAACTAACTACAAAAATTCTCAAATGATTTTTTTAAGGCATAAAAACTAAGATAAAAGAGTTTAAGTAAATTGCTGCTGGCCTTTTATTTATTTATTTTGGCCGCATTTCATCAAGGCAAAATTGACAGACAGATGTATATACAAATACATGAATTAAAAAAAAGATATTTATGACTGGAAGTGTTTCATCTTTTCTGAAAAGAGAGTCTTTAATTAAGTCAGTTGCTCCAATTTTTCTCCCCTTGCAACCCCCCCCCCCCTGCAAAAAAACAAGATTCCTTTCTGATTCTCTATCTCTTACGAGATCCCTTTCTCTATCCCTAACTTTTTGTGAATCTCTCTCTCTCTCTCTCTCTCATCACATGCCCACACACACTATACTTCATTAATCTAATTTCTTCCTTCTTGGATATTTTCTTCCTTTTTGTCTAATCTTTCTCTTTCATTCTCATATACTCATTCTTACTTCAATTAATTCCTTTTATTTTCAAGTCTTTTTTTTTTCTTTTTACAACCACCCCTTCATTGTTTTCTTTTGTTTTTCATTCTTCTCCAATTCACCTTCATTTAACTGTACTCCTTTCTAAGATATTTGCTTTTTTTCCATTCCTGCCTATTGATTTTTGTTAATTTTCTATCTTCTCTCCTCTCTTTTACCTTTATTTCCTGCTTTTCCCAACTTTTATTTCTCTAACTTCTTTCATCATTCCTAATTTCTCTTATTCTTCCTTTTTACCTGAAAATGTTTCTACTCCTCACTCTATTTCTTGTTAATTTCTTTTTCTTCATCTCGATCTCTTAAAAACATTTAGTGTTTTCTTCCTTCCTATATATATATATGTATATACACACATAAACTAAAAAGAATTAAGGTGTCACCTCCTCAGTTTCATTTGATGATTGTGTGTTCTATTTTATTGAAGACACAGGAAACTATTAATCATGAAAAATAAAAAGTTGAGATCTTAATTCCTTTAGGGTTTTCTAGTGCTCTACTGCCAAGCCTTTGAACACTTTCTGATTTATCAAACACTTTACAGACAGTGGATTATTCTCATCTGTTTACTATATATATATATATATATATATATATATATATATATATATATGACATCTAGCTGGAGAATACAATATTAGACTTAAAATGCAGCCACTTTGTAATCAAAGAAACATGCTATCTAGCATTATACCCACAGAATTTAATGTCCTTTTTTTAATCAATTCAGGATATTTTTGTTTGCTGCAGTGTTAATAATCAAGTGTCTTAAATACTGAGAACAATACTTGTTCAAATCAGTTATTTGCTTCCTGATGTGAAACTTTTAGTAGAGAATTTCGTTCCAATCCCATACAAAATTCAGAATTGCATTCTTTAAATGAAAACAAGCCTTTGGTTTCGTTTAGTTAGGTTTTATGGCATACTAACTCTTGTAGGTTATTTAATGCCAAATTCTTTTTACACTTAATACACTGCATTTCAAATTATTAATGAGTTGATACTTTTCCATCCTCTCCAAAAACTACTGATTGGAATTTAACAAAATTATCACAAAATAATGATAACATGTTTATACATCAACTTTGTTAAAATTGTGAGGTTCTTGAAAAAGGAGCAGAAGTTACAGTAATTTACCTAATTTACTTGAATTATTAGTGTGTCAAATTATTAGCAAGGTGTAATGAAAACCCTGTAAAAAAAGAAAATAACACTTTAATTACTTTATTTACAGATTTTTATGGATACTTACAGTAACTAATATGAAATTAAATCGAAAAAGGAAACAGAGTTAAAAAAGGATTGTGAATTTGGTTAATATGAGATAGTGATCTTTTTTATAAAATAACTTTGAAAAGCCACAGATCCATCAAACATGTTAATTTCTGGATCTCCTCTGATGTAATTTCCCGTGATACATTGATTGTTACTTGTTATGGTTGCTTCTAAATCGGCTTCTATTCCCATAAACACGTCACTTCAAAATGCTCCACAAGTTTTCAATTGGGTTTAAGTCTAGAGAATTAGCCAGCCAGTTTATCTTCTGAAGTCCACAAAATTTCTGCAGGTACTTTGTTGTTTAATGCACTGAAAGTGAATTATCTTGCATAAATATGATGATTCTATGGGGGTGATTCTTTGCTTTTTTTGCTAAGATTCCAGGTGCTCCTTGAGGAAAGTTATATAAGGATCTGCTGTTATTTTCATACTGTCAGGCACTCTCCATAGACCAACCATGATACCTTCAATAATACCAGCCCAAATTATTACACCTCCTTCTCCTTGTTGGCATCTCAAGTGTTGATGACAATTGTGTCCATTTATGACCCAACCTTTACTCCAGCCATCATGGCCATCAAGTGTTGCACAACTTTTCATCACTGAAAAAACTTTTGAGAAATTGACCTTCATATTCTCCACTGGTCAGACCTGAGTTATTTACAGCTTCACATTTCATTTATTTCAAAGAATGTCAAGAAACAACCCTTGAGTGACCCTGATTGGCCCTGTTATGCACCTTCATTGGAACTACAACAAATCTTTTCTCTGTTTGGCAATATTTTCCAATTATTTTAGATATTTCTAATGTAGATTTGCCTTTGGAAAGTTCAGATATTATAACATCTTTTTCTGAAGGAGTCAAGTCACATTCGTGACCCATAATTGCACTATTATAATGACACTTGTTTATAGACTAGAACACTTCTATATCGTGATAATACTGCAAATGGCCACAATTTGTTTTCTATTGAGCAAAACAATGCAGTTTTTATACAGCCTGTGCATATACCTATTTCCATTTATCTGTGAAAATTTTGTCAAATTCTGAAAAAGAGTTTTTGGACAAAATAAAAACATGTCACCTTATTAATAATTTGAAATGCAGTATATATTAAATATATATAATTTGTGAATACATTTTGTAGAAAACATTTTTAAATGAGCCAGAGCTCACATTTTTTTTGTACACAGTTAAATATTTTCAAGTATTGCTATGTAATATCAACAATTTAATTTAACATCAGTCATTTGTTTGCCAACAGTTAAATGGTTATACATATATCCTTTGCAAGTGAATAATTTTATTTTTAAATGAGTTAGAATTAATTTGTTTGGACACTAGTATTTCTATCGTTTCTACACAGTTAAATGATTTCAATTATTGTAATCTAACACAAATATTTCTATTCAATATTAATCATTTGTTTGCACACAGTTAAATGGTTTCAAGAATTGCTATTTAACACTAACAATTCAATTAAACATCACTCATCTGTTTACACACAGTTAAATGGTCAAAAAGTCCTATTTCTAAAAATTCAATTTATCATAAGACATTTGTTAGCACATAGTTAATTAGTCAAAGAGTTCTATTTGACCCATAGATAGGACCCTATCAAATACTCTGGGTTAGAGTGCAACTGGGAGCAATAGCAATGAAGAGGGTACTCCACATTCCCTAAAGCTCCAGGAGTGGAGACTCACCATCAGATGGTATAGTATCATATCCAGGACACTTGTTGTTGGAGGGTATCTTACCCCCCTCTTAAGAGATGTAGTTGGCATATTCTACAGCCCTTACAGACTGGTGGTTCATCCCCCACTTGTCATATGATCTCTCATATTCAATCTAGTAAATTACCAAGTGTACTCACAAACATGAACCAGTTGAACTTTTTTAGTTTAAAATACATGGAAGCCACAAAGCAATTAACATAAGAAAAAACAGATGGGAACTACACAAGGTTGCTCATTGCTATTTTGAACAAATCCTGGAAGCAACACTCTATAAAATAACCATTGTATGGGCACTTACCTTCCATTTTGCAGACTATCCAAGTAAGATGAACGAGACATGCTGGGCATTACTGTAGAAGTAAGGACAAACTCAGGTGACATTCTTCTATGGACTCATACATACGGACACACCAGTGTTAGCCAGCTAGCAAAGATGTACATTAACCAGTCCAGTATAAACACTGGATATTATTTAAAAGAGTTACTAAGAGTGATGACTGATAGGGATGGATGGTAAGAAAGAGTCAAGGGAATCTATATTATTGGCACATATAGGTTTGGTTTTATGGCATATCAACCATTGTAGTTTATTAATGCCAAATCAATTTGTAAACATATAAACAGTTCTATTTCAAACAATTCAGTTTAGCATAAGTATGTAGTTTAAATGTCAAAACAGTCCTATTTCAAGCAGTTCAGTTTAGTGTAAGTACACAGTTTAGTTCTATTTGACCCATAGATAGGACCCTATCAGGTGCTACTACTCTGGGCCAGAGTGGACCTGAAAGCAATGGCAATAAAGAGGTACTTCGCATTCCAAAAAAGCTCCAGCATTACTGGAGCCTTGACATCAGATTGTTTATTGTCATATCCAGAAAACTTCTTGGGGGAGTTTACCCCTCTTCAGAGGTGCAGTTGATGTATTCTACAGCCCCCGCTTGAGGATTATGATGATTTAGAAAAATATCAAGATTTTATGAACAATTGTTATGGGTGCACTGATTTTTAGGTAATTCAGTGTGCATATATATATATATATATATATTCTTTTATATGAAATTATTTGTTCTGCATTTTAGTTTATTATTATTATTTTACATTTTGGATTTTTTTTTTTGAATTGCATGGATATTGAATAAAGAAAATCTTAAAATAGAATCATTTCCACCATTGACTGAATTGGCAATGGATAATATAAGGATATATATATATATATATATATATATATATATATATATGTAAGAGTGTGTGTGTATTTGTGTGTTTACATACATGCATAAAAGTACATATACATACTCGTACATGCCTTGGAATATGAGAATGACTACTGTATATATTTACTCAACCCCTTCACCATGAGTAGGATGTGACACAAGGTAAATTTTTAAGCAGAGTAAAGCCGTTTTCCTTCTCCTAGACTGGTTACTATACCAAGGCAAAAGAAACCCAGTCATCTTTACCATTTACTCATAGCTGGAGTGTGAACAGGTGGATTTATACCTTTCTGAAAAACATTAATGCTAAATCCAACCCAAATAGCTTCATCCAAGGTTTGAACCCTGGTTGCCTATTCCATTTCCTATGTTACACTAAGCAAGCTTCCTTAAATGATTGCTCTAATTGGTTCAACCCAACCACATATAATAACTACTATAATTAATTGAGAAATGAGAGAGAAATGTTTCAATGAAATAAGAGACAAAAGAAATAAATCAGCAAATTCATAATTATTTTTCTGAAATAAGAATAAATATAATCATGATAAGCAGAGGGGATAAAACAAGAAAAGAAAGAGAAAAAATTGATTATAACATTTGTAAGAATGAAGATAAGAAAAATAATGAAGTATAAAAAAAGAAAATGGAGAATCAAAGAAAAAAATTATCTAAGTAAAAGAGAATAAAAGAAAAAAAAAAGGAATTATATATTTTTTATAGATAAACTTTTCTTTTTTACACTTAGCTTTATCTGAGAAAAACATTTTTTTTATAGTATGAATTCCTCTACTTGAGAAATTGTTCTGCTGGGGTCAACTTAGTTGCTACAGGAATTGTTCATCTTAATGTGCTTATAACTGTGTCCATCAGTTAGCATCTCCAGTCAACAGTAAAGTCTTTCATCTGTAATCAAATGATACAAATAGCAGCAGCCTATTTGAGCTGGACTAATTTATGATTGACTGATCTCAAGAGAAGGCAAGTCATGCAAGTTGAGCTATGAGTAGCTGTTTGCTTGCTTGGAGGATCACTATGACTGACTTGCATTCTTTGGGGATCATCTGATCCTGGCAATCAAAGATCAGGTTCATACTAATGTACATAAAGAGAATGTCTGTCTGTCGATATATTCATACACACACACACACACACACACACACAATATATTTTTAGCATAAAAATTAAAATATAAAACAGTGTAAGAACTCATGCTTTTGATCCTCAGGTGAGCAAGTATTTAACAGATTTGACTTTTTCAGCAAAACAAATATGCACTCTCTTTCTTCTTTTTGAGTCACATAACAATAATGTGGATGGCAGAATCAGTCACATGGTTCATTCCAGCACTAAATTATCAAATATTTACTTCCATCTCCTCACTACCAACACCAATCTTTTATTTAATAAATTATTTAAGTCTGAAAAGATAATGATGAAATATTTTTTCTTCCAGGCAAAACCTACAATTTTCTTAACTCTCATTACAAGTATATACTCTTTTTAGGATCATCCACTTAACCTCTGGCTTCTTACCATGTTTTTCTTTTTAATCCTGAAAAAAGCTTTGTGATTATTGAATTGTTCCTTCTACAGTTGCTCTGTTGATTGTATGTGTATATATATATATATATATATATATATATATATGAAAGAAAAATAAGATGTGAAAAATAATTTGAAATGTATATATATTAAGGCAATTCACTCTGAGTGAATCTCATCAGAAAATGATTTGAAAAATTCTTTTGTAATTTTAGGAAAAATACTTGGAGACATTTCAACTATGACAAGGCTTCTCCAAGTGGTTGATATAAACCCCTGAGGGTGAATAAAAGCATAGGGGTCCATAGGAGGTGGGTTTACAAGTTTGCATTTGTGAATAATGACTTGTTTATCTTTCTAAAGCACATTAAGAATTTACAAAAAAAAATTTTAAAGCTCAATTCCAGAATTTTCTAAACATGGAAATTGCTGAATGGATTATTTTTTCTGTTTGATGCTAAAGTTAAAAGCACAAATTTAGACACCTTTCTTAAAGAAGAATTGAGTGAAATGACTTTTGATTTTGAAGCAAAGTCTATGTATATATTTAGAGAAATTTGATTTTGCTGGATGAATGAAATAATTGTAGCAAGTTCTGCATAGCTATGAAGCTTATTTTCCTAGCTTTTCCTAGTTTATATATGGGGAAATTTGGATTTAGTTATTTGCATTATTTACTAAGAAAACAAAGGAACATTTTGAACATAGAACACAGCAATTAGTAGTTCAAACTTAAAATCATGTTACTTACTATTTGTGATCTTCTTAACCTCCCCAGACCAATTCTCCCATTAAAAATGATTCAAGAATTAAAGGTTTATTTCCAATTATAATTTACTGATTCTTTTCTCATGTATTAAACATTGGTAAATTTATAATGGCTTGTGATTTAATATTCAATGTATTTACTCATAATAATAAAATCCAAGTATCTTTAGTGTTGTCTGAGCAGCAAGGACTTACTTACATGAGCTCTATATAAACACAAGATGCAGCCTACAAAACCTGCCGGGAACAACAGATGATAGGGGTGGTTGGTGAGAGAGTCAGGGAAATCCATGCAGTTAGTTCCTCTTGATGATGATAATGAGGATCTTTGATTGAGAAGCAAATTCAATTTTTTTGTAAAAAAACTTAGGTGTATACTTATTTATAGGTAATACTGTAAATATCAAACAGTTTAGCATTTTTTATTAACTGCTAAATCTTTCAATTTACAAATCTCATTCTTCTCATTGTGTGTATTTATGGGTGTGCATATATATATATATATATATATATATATATATATACCCTACTTTAGGTAAGTTCAGTCTGTGTCAAATTTGCCTTTATGCCACTTTCAGTGAATGTCATTATGTCCCACATTATGTTACTCAACAATGTCATTAATTGTGCTTATTATTTTTTTTTTAAATCTCTAAAATATGTTTTTAGTTTTCTTTAAGGTTTAGTGATAGCCATGTTCTTTCACAAGTTATTTAGCCCAGTTTTATGTTGTTTGTTCTCTCTTTAAGGAATTATGTCTGGTTAATGTTAAAAACTAGGTTATGTCATGCTTTTGGAATTAAAGATATAGGACAGGTTCTGACTGTATTTTACAAATATATAAACATATATATATTCCTTTTCATCAAATATATAGAGAGAATTTTTTGTTAATCAAATGAGAGAAAAGTAAATATTTTAACCTAAATAGGTCTTCAAATTAATTTGAATGTGGTACTTTAGGATTTTTTTTTCATATCATTATGTTTCAAACATGTTTCCAGAAAAGGACCATGAGGTCCAAAAGATGTACCGAACATAAATTACATGATAAAAAACCTCAAGTTCCACATTCAAATTCATTTATGGACCAATTCATTTTGATATACATACGTACAAACATATATGTACATTTTAGAGAGAGAGAGATAGATAACAAGCTCTTCGTACTTAAATCTGACAATTCACATCTATTTATTATAGGCCATTCCATATTTTTTCTGATAAACCAACTATTTTTTTTAAGTAAAACTAAAACTAAAATTTAAATGTTCAGAACAAAAACAAACACAATTCTTTAAATCAAGTAGATTTATTAATTTCTAAAACCTGCTATCCCCAAATAGTATGAATATTAATTTCTCTGACCATAAGAGATCTTCTACACTCAATTTCTGCAAAAATAAACTGCCATATTTTGAGAATGAAATACAATCACACAAGAATGGTAATTACAGACTCAAATTCACCCAGACTTATCTCGGATATGAAATAGCTTTGAAAATAAGTCACCAATCCTTTATCTCTTAACAAGATTTACCAACTGAAGTCGATGAAGACGATGACAATGATGATGACGATGATGCTGTGGGTTATCTATTAAAAGTCAAGTGGGACTTTTACAAACTCTGTGTCCCAAGGTTACAGATAACTAAAATTTAACGCAACAGGGAGCATCGATAGCATAGCTCATATACATTTTCCAAAATGAGGATCCTTTATAGGAACTTTCAGATTTAGGCTAAGTAATATCAATATTGAGGGCCATGTAGGTTTTTTATTAAGATCTCTTAACTAAATTTTCATAAACATATAAAGCAAACAATCTAAGTTTACATTCATGGTCAATTAAAATTTTCTTCAAATAGACAAAATGAGTTATGAATTTTTGACGGTAAACAGTTTTAAAGGAAGAGACCTAATATATACAAACAGAAAATAAAATTATAAAATCTTGAATATATATTGCTATCAGACTTGACCAATAAAATGAAACGCAGTTTTTTTCAAGCAGCGTTTGTGTCAATACTGCTGTATGGATGCACTACATGGACGCTTACTAAACATATGGAGAAAAAGCTTGACAGCAACTACACAAGAATGCTGTGAGCAATATTGAACAAGTCCTTGAGGTAGCACCCCACAAAGCAGCAGCTGTATGGTCACTTACCACCCATCACGAAAACTATCCAGACATGCTGGACACTGCTGGAGAAGTAGGGACAAACTCATGTGACATACTCCAGTGAACCCCTTCACATGGACAAGCAAAGGCAGGACAACCAGGTAGAACCTATATATAACAGCTCTGTACTGATACAGGATGTAACCTTGAAGACCTACTGTGAGTGACGGATGATAGAGAAGGTTGGTGGGAGAGGGTCAGGGAGATCCATGCTGGCGGTGCAACATGATGATGATGATGATGATGATGATGATTCATGATGAAACATTAAATATGTTATAGTAAACATATATGTGAGTCATTCAATAAATAAGGGGAAATGTTTCTGTAAAAAGCAAAATAATTTTTTTTGTAAATGTAAACACTACATTGTCGCAAGTGGTTTATAATAAAAACTATTTTTAATCTCTCAAAAATATTCGTTTTGAGGCTATAGAAAATTGTGGTAAATCAAACAGAGTTTTTCTAGGCTTGAACAGAAGTCTCATCCAATTTTTACTTGCTGAGAAGAGAAAATCATATGAAATTTACCAAAGAATGTATATGGGGGGAAAAAATGTTTACTGGTGGGCTAAACATGGGTTTGCCACAACATACCTGAGTTGAAAAAACAGTTCATGGAGTAGAAACATACTGAAAAGTTCTGGGTACAGTGGTTAGTATAGAATCTGATGCTGATAGTCTTCTAGGACATGAAAGGATCCATCACTATTGATTTCATTGAAAAGAGTGCAACTGTAAACAGTGCTTCTTATTGCCAATTCCTTGGGCAATATTTCACCTGAATGAGGCTCATACAAGTACTGGTTGCCAAACAAAGGGTTTATCATAAATACTCAGAATCTATGTACCTTCTTTAGCCAGGTCAAAAATGACATTGTCCCTCTGAGTATTGCAATTCTATTTTCTATCAGTAGAATATGTAGCAAATGTTAGCCTAACAAATTATTGTAACAGAGGAGACTTTTTGATAATTATGATCAAAGGTAGTTCAAAGTTGAGAGGGACTCGAAGGTTCTCTTTTCAATAACTACTACACTGAAGTGTAGGAGAGGGTGCTACTCCTTTCCCTGGATTGCTTCACTTTGCCCTTGATTGGTACTTTATAATGCTGAGTGTTAAGCAAGGTGGCATCAAGTACCATTTTTTGAGTCTTTGGTATGACTCGACCTGGGATTGAGCCCCAGTCTACTGGGCCACTGGGGAACACTCTAACCACAAGGCCAATGAGCTGGTTACCAGGCCATTGGCCTAATGAGTAGAGTGGTCACCAATGGTCCGGGAGACCGGGGTTCAATCCTAGGTTGAGTCATACCAAAAACTCAAAAAATGGTACTTGATGCCACCTTGCTTAACACTCAGCATTATGAGAACTTGGTGTAGTACCTATTGAAAAGGGAGACTTCGGATTACCCTTGACTAAGGTCACCAACTTCACTTTTTTTTCTTTTATGATCAAAGGTTAATGCTAAAACAAATCATCAATAACACAGGCTAAAAGAAAACAAATAACAGGAGTTTGAGTAGAATGATCTTGTGTTTTTATATGATTTATGTTTTGGGGTATAAACAAAAGTTTTCAAACATTTTCACAAATGAATTAATTTTGTAATGTACAAATACAATCATATTTTTAGTTATTTGTTCTTTTTTTTTCAATTACTTACTTGTGTGACAGTTCTAAATTCCTTTGCGGATTAAGCTTTGTTATCATTTGTCAAATTTGAAACTTATGTTTTGGTTCACAAATTGGAGTAGCAGTAAAATATACAAGGTCTGTTCTCTTTGAATACTCTTTAAGATGGTGGATAGCTGGTCCAAACCCACTGGAAAAAATAGAGAAAAGTTATTTTTGGAAATGATGACATGCTTGGGTCTTTTCCTTGGACAAGGTAATTCTATTTTTAGCATCTTGACTTTGATACCATTACATATACTTACAATCCAAATTAAGAGCTTTTTGTATAGGAAACTGTTGTTGTCTACACAGTTAAGAATTTCAAATATCTACCCTTCTTTAGGAACACATTTTATACTTCACTCAATGTAGTGAACAATGCCAAAACACTTGTTACTTTTTAGTGAACAATGCCAAAAGATGTGTGACTTTATGGCGAACAATGCAGTGAGACTTTTGTCCTCCAATTCTGTAAGTGGATCATTGTATGGTCAGGATGCAAAGATGAACAAAAAATCTCTTTTTCCAGCTGCTACTTGGAGACACTTTCTTCAAGGGGTTGTGACATTAATCAGGTGAAGACTTTTTCTCTCGTAAGGACATTCCCACATGCACACAAGGAACTTTCTTTTAGAATTAAACATTTAGCCATTTCTTTTTGGATAATCAATTTCTATTTTGTAGTTGTTGCAGTAAATTTGTTAACTTACTTGTGTTACTCACACTCCCTTTACTGTTTTTTCCTTCATTCACTTACCTGCCAATCTTACTTTGTCAACAGGCAAGCGCCTGAATGTTGCCCACTCTCTCTCTATGAATTGGATTGAATGAATACTTCTACATTACATTCTTATATATATATATATCTATATATAAATATATATATGTGTGTGTGTGTGTGTGAGAAAGAGAGAGTGCTTAGGGGAGACAACAGTTAGCAAGCTCACTTCACAGACCAATTTGCTTGTATATATATATATATATATAAGTTGGGACTATAGTTAAGGGTGACCAAAAGGCTCCTTTTTCATTAGCTACTACACCAAGGCGTAGAGGAGGGTGCTACTCTGTTCTCTGGATTGCTCCACTTACTCTTGATCCCTACTTTATAATGCTGTTTTACGCAAGGGGGCATCAAATACCATTTTTTGAGTCTTTGTTATGATGTGACCAGGGATTGAACCTTAGTCTCCCAGGCCATTGGTGAACACTCCACCCACTAGGCCAATGGACTAGTATATATATATATTTATATATAGACATATGGCATTCACAGCAATTAAAACTAGCTACACACACACACACGCATATATATATATATATATATATATATATATATATATATATATATATATTGGTTTGCATTTATTTTTGGTTACAGTGTGTTTTTTTAATTTTTCCTTTTCTTGTGGGTTTTTTTTTTCATTTTTTTCTCTATTGCTAACATTAAAAAATGCAAATATGTTTTTTATTGATCTAATTTTAGATATTTAAAAAAAAAATCTTTCTACATTATTTACTTACATTAATATACTCTCATTTACTTGTACCTTACCTTATGTTAGTTTTTTTTATTTCCTGACAATAACATGTTGATCATATTTCCTTTTTTTTTTATTTCATTAATGTTTTTTTTTAACTCACATTCCCACTCATTGACGACCCAACACTTCATATTTTGTGTTATTTCATGTTATTTACAAAAGTAGTCAACTTTCTTTGTATTCATGGAAGTGCAGAAATTAGAACAAATATAAAATTCTGAATAGTTTATAGATGCATATATTGGGTAAATAACACATTTATATTAGTTGCCTGTGTGTGAGTGCTTTTGCAAAACAATAAATCTATTTATATAATGTCTATACTGGACATTGGCATAATGGTTAAAGTGTTTGCCAATGGCCCGGGAGACCTAGGTTCAATCCCAGATCAAATCATACCAAAGACTCAAAAAATGGTACTCGATTCCTTCTTGCTTAACACTCAGCATTATAAGGTACGGATCAAGGGTAAAGTGGAGCAATCCAGGGAAAGGAGTAGTACCCTCCCTTGGTGTAGTAGCTATCGAAAAGGTAACCATCGGGTCACTCTCGACTGCAGTTGCCAACTTTACTTACTTACTTGATATAATGATTATTAAAAAACAATATGAACAACTGTTTCTTCAAACTTCTAAGACAATGATAGTCAACTTAAAGGAGTTTGAAACAAATTGATGTAGATATTATTTTCTTATGATTCCACAGACTGATACAACACATATAAATACATTCACAGGTGTTAAAATGAATTGGGAGATTTATCTATGTATGTATATTTCTCATGGAATATCACACAATCAAAATGGATATAATAAGTATCATTTATTACCAAAATCTACAGCTTTAAAAAAGTAAGCAAATATTAAATAACTATCTCTTATCAAAAACAAAATTGCAGAAGCCTCAGTTAAAGGTGATTTAGATTCCTTCCACTCAAAAAGTTCTAAAATCTTAGAGGAAAAAAAAAGAAAACAGAACTGATTTTGAGTCTGTTCAAATACTTATGAGCAATACTTTCTGTATTCCACACAAACATTTACCTTATAAAAAGTATAGCTCATAAATATTTGAACAAGCACAAAATCTGTTAAACTTCAGTTAAGTTTGGCAACTACTCTAAATAACAAAGTAATTTTGCTTTTTTAATCTCACTGCAAAAGTCTGGACAAGATTTTAGAAGGTAAATTTTTGTTCATTTAACAATTCTGTAAAAAAGATCTTTTCCAGAAATTTAGCATTCAGAACCACAAGACATGATTAAATACCTTGTTATATTCAGTGGAATAAAATTTGGTTTTTGTATAGAGTTCATGTTTTGAATTCTCAAAAACAAGTAGAGAATTATCTCTTGGTTCAAAAATTTATAACAAGTTATATATATATATATATATATATATATATATATAGATAGATAGATCAATAGATAGATAGATATAGACATGTACATAGACATGAAGGTTGGCTGAAAAGTTTGTAGGTTGATGTGTTGTATACAAGAAAGAACAACAGTGTTGATGTATAAAAATGTAATCTACTTCTTTTCTTGTTTTTCTTTATCACCTGAAATGTACGTTTGGCTTGAGTAAGAGGAAGACAGAGATCACTGAAATACTCATACACAGGCGATGGTGCAGTTTTTCAGTGAAACCTCTGCCTTTCTGCTCTATTCTCCCCTGGTTGAAAATCTTCTGTTGTTATATAATTTTTCAGATGCCTACACAATCATCATGGTCACACTTCCTTCCAGCAGGCTAACCATGCAATGCACGTGTTATTTCCCCTATATTTTTTTTGTCATAGGAAATAGGTGAAGATCCTGTTTTGCCACCCACATAACTCATGCAGCATGTCAAAGGAATCTTCCTGTTGCTATCCAACAAATGAAATATGATCAATGAGGTTTATTCTTCTTGTGATCCACATACTTCTTTCATTGGTGTTGCAGTGCTTGGATCCTATTGGTAAAAAAGTCATCAATAACAGATATGACATTATCATATGAACCTTTCAGCCAACACTCATGTATGTGTGTGTGTGAGAGAGAGAGAGAGATGGATAAATATATACAGGTTATTGTTCGTATATGAAAGCATGAAGGATGAATAGGCATACTTAATTTCAGTGTATGTAAGTAAAGTTAGCTACTGTAGTCGAGTGCTACTCGAAAGCTCCTTTTTCAATAGCTACTATGCCGAGTTGTAGTGGGGGGCGCTACTCCTTTCCCAGGATTGCTTTGCTTTACTCTTGAAACGTACCTTATAATGCTGAGTGTTAAGCAAGAAGGTATCAAGTACTACTTTTTGAGCCTTTGGTATGACTCGATCTAAGATTGAACCCCCGGTCTCCCAGGCCATTGGCGAACACTCTATCACTAAGCCAATCGGTCAGATTGTTCCTACATATATATGCACAACACCATTTACACTTTCTACTACACATTGACACACATACACAATATTAATTTAATAAGTTCCCATACACATTCACAATTTTATTCAACTATAAATTTCTATAGTCAAACTCATAAACTGATTCATTTATTTTCCCTGTTAGACATTTTATGCATCATTTTAAAGTGTGTATTTATCTTTATAGCAATACAAATGTATGACCGCATTTTTGAGTATATTATCTTTTTTTGATTGCTGTTTTTTTGTGTTTGAGTGTGAATTAGTTGGTATGGATTTCTGATCATAGATAAGAGTCTTAATTTGTCTTTTTATATCTTGTATAAGAGATTTTGCTTGTGTGTTTATGTCTGGATGCTCATTTATATTTGTCATGAATGACAAAGAATATAACCACCATTCTTTCCAAATACTATTTGAACCAGAAATAATGGGAAAAACAGTGTTCTCTCTCTCGCATATATATATATATATATTTATACAGGGTGCATCACTTCTTTTTAGGACAGCTCTTTCAAGAGCTTTAACCTTCTTACTTTTTCATGTTACTTTTCAGATAGATAATGTGAGACATCAGGATTATGGTCTTAAAAGTTCAGCATATTGATATAGAGATTGCCTGCTTCTTGAAAGTTTGTAGTTCCATTGTTCAAGTTCGAAAGAAGTTGGAAGCTTCTGATGGGGATCCAAAATTAGCAGCACAATTCATGCACAGGGTCCTAATACTATCAGCACACATACCTTTGTGTGAAAAGTTCAATGAATAATTGATAAGAACCCAAGAAAATCAATCAGAGCCATTGCAAAGCACCTCAAAATTTCAAAAAGCACCATCTAAAGAGTTGAACATGAGGACATCTAGTACAAGTCATTGGTGATACAGACGGGTCAGTTTATGCTGCTGTCGACACAGACATGTTGGAGAAAGTTGTAAGGTCCTGCAAATATAATTGAAGACCATATATCTTATGATAAGTCTTTGTGCTATTTCATAAGGCTTGTACAACTCAAGCATAGATGCATACCAATATCCATTATCATGTTTTCCCAGACACATTGTCTTAACTCACCAGATCTCAATCAACTGGATTCTTACGTATGAGGCATAGTCAAGGGGGAAGTTAATCAACACTCTCATAATACCATGCTATCTCTCAAGTCTATCATAACCAGGCACAATGTCCAAAATTGATAATCATCTGATTTGAGCTGGTCAATTCTTCCAGCTCTGTATTGAAGCATTCATTGATCTAACAGTGGATTTATTGAATAGGTAAGATAAAAGGATTGTCAAGATTGTATCAATTTGTTCTCAGATATAACTTTTATTTGCTGTGTTATGTGGCTTTTTCTAAATTCATACAAATAACCTCAAAAAACTGTTACACCCAGTATATATATATATATATATATATATATATATATATATATATATATATATACTGTATTGCTATTGTGTCATTTCATTTTCAAGAACAAGCAGAGATAACTAGAGATAAGACATGGCACAAGAAATGTTGAATACACATTATTTCTAAAGCATCTTTGGCAACACAAATTTAAAGTCCGTCTCCAATTTTACTTTCCAAGTGCTACACAAATCAATCCTTACTTTTTACTTTTTTTTCTTATAACTTATAAAATATATGATTGTTTCAGCTATGTACATCTTAATAACCTTTTAATAAAATGTTAATTTTCTTCTGAACAAAAGATAACAGAATTTTATATCTTGTGGAATATGAATAAATTCAAACAGATATTATCAGATATCATTTATTACCTAATATTTGTTTATAGACTTTCAATGTTGTAGAGTTTGGTAATAATATTTAATAATATCCTTATTTTCATAGTATACTATTCCATTTGAAATAATAAATTCATAGAATCATTCATTTAAGATTAACATTTCTAAAAAATTCTAAGAGGTGTAGGTTTTATAGGGAATACTGTAAATATACAAGGTAGTGCATGTGATATATAAGTTGTCATCATAGAAAATGAACAACTCTGCAAATTCAAATCCTGGACATGGCTGCTTGCATTTCCCTTTGTGCCAATGCCCTTGGAAAAGACATAAATCCATTGCTGTATGACAACCGACCAAAGAGAAAGAAAACTCTGAATTCAAGCAAGCTTTTCTCAGCTAAAATTTGACCTGATGTCACATCCTGCCCACAGTGGTGCATTCAATAAGTTTCCAGACTTTTTATTACAGGCATTTACAATTGTCATAGACTCTTGAAAATTCACTATGTTATTGCTATACATATTATGAGATGACTGACCAATTTTTATGATTTCAGGTTCAAATGAACAGCTACAGCAGGAATTGGAATATACCCTACTAAAACCTGATTGTCACAGCTGGTGAATTTCAAAAATGCAATCTGGATGTGAGGACACTTTAGAAGAATGATATGCAATAAAATTGTTTTAAACTTGGGAAAAATGCCACAGAAGCACATGGAATGCTTCAGACTGCTTTTGGACCATCTTGCTTGAATGGAGCATCAGTTTTTGAGTGGCATAAGAGATTCAAGAAAGGCAGGGAGTCTGTGAGGGATGATGAGAAGTGTGAGAAGAGTAAGGAAGTCAATACACCACAGTTGATTGACCAAACGGTTAGGATTACTATGTTGAGGTTTTAAGGGAGTTCAGGAAGAGATTCCGTTGGAAGAGGCCAGCACTCTTCAAATTGGGTCAGTGGCATTTCCAGCAGGACAATGCACCAGTCCACAACTCCATCCTTGTCACAGACTATTTGACCAAGATGGGCATCAAGACAGTTCCTCAGCCTCCCTATAGTCCAGACCTTGCTCCCTGTGACTTTTGGTTATTCCCTAAACTCAGAGGTTGTCATTATGAGACAACAGAGAAGATGAAAGAGGCTGTGATGAAGGTCATTGACATGTTCACATAAGAGGACTTCCATGGGGCCTTCCAGTATTTGTTAAAATAGTACAAGTACATTGCAGCCAGAGGAGATTACTTCAAAGAGGACTAGAGTTTCATATGTGTACTATCAATAAAAGTGCCCATACAAAAAAAGTCTGGAAACTTATTTAATGATCCTCGTATTTACATTTTTATGTGTAGTTGTTTCTTAAGGTTTTTCTACAGACAGTCCAATCTAATATGACAAATTTTCAAATGGATCTATTTCACCCATCGAGGGGAACCTAACAAGTACTATTACTCAGAGTTGGAGTTGACCTAAGAGTAATGGCAGTGAAGGGGTAGTCAACATTCCCCAGAATTCCAGAATTATAGTCTCACCATCCAATGCTGTTTATTTTCATAGCTTGGACACAAGTGTTGAAATAGGTACAATTAAAAGAAAAAAATATTTTTTATTTCAAAGTTCTTCAGTTGTTAAAGAAAAGGGGACTTTTGCACTATCCTGTATCAGAACAATAAAAGTTATACAGTGAATAATATTTTCACTTTAGGAAGGCAAGACTACACTGAAAGTTTTCAATAGAACAAGAAAAAGATGAGGATAATAGTATACACTTCAAAGAATATTATTTCATTGATGTAAAATCCATTTTGAATAAAATCCAATGTTTTTCCTGTTATCTATTTCATTATCTTTAATATTAATAGAATAAGACAGGCATGTGAAGGCATGTGCTTAAATGTTATGCCTTGTCATCAGCTCAGATAAATAATGAATTGCTTCATTTTGATTGTGAAAAAAGAAATGGAAGAAAAAAACCGAACATGTTGTATTGTCAGAGGGAAAAAGAAAACAAAATGAGAAAGAAAGAGAGTGAAAGAAAGAAAAAGGGATGAGAGAGAATGAAAGGAAAGCATGAAAAGGAAAAGGGAGAAGGGATGATGTGAGAAAGAAGAGAAGGAAAGAAAGAGAGACAGAAAGAATATGAAGAAAAAGAAAAAGAACATGCGACATGGTCAGAAAAGGAAAGCAAACAAATTGAGACAGAAAGAAAGAAGTGAAAGAGCAAGCAAGCAAGCATGAAAGAAAGAAAGAAACTGAAGAGAAGGAATGGAAAAGAAACAAAGAAAGGGAAGAGAGAGGACTAAAGAAAGTGAAGAGAGGACTAAAGAAAGTGAAGAGAGAAAAAGAATGAAAGAAAGGGAAGAAAGAGCAAGAATGAAAGAAAGGGAAGAAAGAGAAAGACAAAATAAAAGAATGGGAAGAGAGAAAAAGAATGAAAGGAAGAGAAAAGAAAGAAAAGAGGGAAGATAAACATCAATTGATGCAATGAAAAAAGAAGAAGGAATAAATAAGAGAAGGGAGATAGAGTAAAAAAACAGAAGAAATAAATCTAGATTAACAAGTAAAAGAAAGAAATGAGGAATATCCATTAAAATGATGTTATTCTTCATAAAATAATTGTCAATGTTTGAATAAAATTTTTGGTATTTATTTACAGAAGAAAATATACTGAACATTTTAGCTGAACTCGTCTGATGACTATTTATTTATTTGCAAAGATTTAAGTTATAAGTAATAATAAATAAATAATGAGAATCTATGAAATAATTTACTCCAAAAATATGATACAAGTTTATTTGATTTAAAGCAACCATTTTCTTTTAAAAATTTAATAAGTTTTCTGTGTAAATTCATATGAATATTCATGTATTGAAATTGCTAGTTCAGTATTGATATTTGCTGTTATTTACTTCATTAGGAAAATTATGATCCCAAAAAGTGTAAATTATGAAATTAAACTCAACTATGGGTGAAAAGAAGAACAGACTGGCAACCAGTCTAGGAGAAGGAAAAAACTATGAAGATAAACTTTAAAGTTTAAAAACTAACTTTGTATCACCTCCTGCATGTGCGGAAAGGGTTCGTTAAATACATATATTGATAATGATAGGGTACCTCTGGTGGTGTAATGGTTAGCAAGCTAAACTGGCAAACCTATGTGAGTGAGTTCGAGTCTCATTGGGTGCCCCGTTCATTCAGTCTTGTACCACATTGAAGCGAAGAGCTTTGTAAATTACTACATATAATGATAATTCATTCTTTTATGCCAAAATCATTTTAGTAATCATCATCTATAATATTATTTGGTACAAAAATGTATCTTCACAACCATTTTAAACAGGTAAACACTTAATGATTAGTAGCAATATTAACCAAAAGACAAAGTAAAAATATATTTCACAACCATTAAAACATTTTCATAAAACAAATCTATTTGACTCATAGATGAAATCCTAACAGGCACAGGTTTAAGTAGACCTGGGAGTAATGTTTACAAAGAAATGACTCCACACTCTTAGGAGCTCCATCACTGGATGCAATTTAGTGTCATACCAATGACACCTTTTTGTGGGGGAGGGGGTCATACCCCTTGGGAAAGGTATGAATCCCTCTGTTTTCAACCAGCTATGCATAAATAGTTGGACGGACAGATTCTTTGATTTTGGTAACGTAACTAGTCCTGGAGAAGAAAATCTCTGAATTTAGCTGTACTCCACTTAAAAAAAAAACTGATCTAATGTCACATCCTACCTGTGGTGGAGGGGTTGGGTAAATATACATACTAGGAAGTGTTTATGTCAGTCTTCCAATAATTTATAAATATAAGATATAAATTTTAAAATATGATATATCAATTCAATATAGAAATATAAAATTAAGTAAAACTAAATATGAATTACATTTAATTAACAGTAAATACAAACGATAAACTTGTATAAGAGCATTCGCTAATTGAAGAAAACAAATTATGACAAAAATTATTGGCATGGTATAAGTTTTCTTAATTTATCTTAAAATAATTACAAAAATAACTATATGATAATGATTTCCAATATTAATAGATTTTAATGGCATGTCAACTGGTCTGGGGTTATTTTATGCTATTGTATGTTTATCATTACATTTTCACAGTTGTTTCACACGTTAGCAACAAATAAAATTCCATATATTAAATATATGTTAACTATCTCAGTATTTTCACATTTATTTGATATAACCTAAAGAAATTAATGTTTTATAATATACTTAACCCTTTCACTCCAATCAAATTTCTTTTCATTTCAACCCTTAAAAAACTATAGTATAATTTTGCAGATCCACAACTTTAAAAAATACTTAGTAGTGAAAGGGTTAACTGAGATAACAATATCATGAGATTATTATCATTATAATGAGTCAAGTATCAGCATTATCATATCATTATCAAGTATCAGCATTCACAATCTTTCAACTCATTATTATTATTATTATTATTATTATTACTTTGATTATTAAGATATTTTTTTTTATTTCACTAGCAATATTCTGTTGAATTACAGAATATAAAAGAAAAAAATTGATTTTGGTGATCCAACATGAACTAATGTGACTAATCTAAGTGAATACAAAAATTTAGAGAAGGGAGTTTCCTTACAGTCTGCATTTGGTATCTTCAAGTAGTTGCTACAAAGGCAGCATGATGAATCAAGTTTGTCTTGAAGGTCAAATGTAACGGAACATACAAGTTATTGGTAAGAGAAGGAAGAACCACTGGAATTATTAGTATGCCAGCAAAATAAAAATGGTATACTTGGGATTTTCCTGATACTTTTCCCTTGTAGCATTTTTATTTTTGGAATGTTTAGTGAACAGTCTCTCAATTAAATGATGGAGTTCAATTATAAGACAAGAAACAAAATTCAGATTAAGCTTATATGTGACCAGAAATTCTCATGTAAACTTATACAAAGGCGTGTGCAGGTTATGGATTCAAGGAATAATTCTCTATGTTTGTATTTGTATTGTAGATGAATATCTATTCTGTGTCAAAGAAAATAAATTCCTTCTTCCTTATCCTTCCCTCTTTTATTGTTCCCTTCCACCTGCAGTTTTTCTTGCCTTTTCTATCTTAAGCTCTTTTGGCAGTTATATTGCCTTTCTCTTTCCTGTCCTTTTCTTTTAAATAGATAGATGGACTGATGGAGATATGATAGGAACAAGTAATAATAGATTTTTGAGATTGTGAGATAGAAAGGCATGAACACACAGAAACAGAAAGGAACAAACTGAGAATAAGATGATAACAAACAGATTGAGATAAGGGGATAAAAAGTAAAAGATAAAGATATTAGAGGCAGAGAGAAAAAGGCTTAGAAAAACAGATTGATATTGAGGTAAAGAGATGGAAACTGACTTAGACAGGTATAAACATGGAACAAATAAAGTTGGAAAGTTATAAACAGTCTGAAAGACAAGATATAAGCAGAGTGAAACAGATATACATTAATGATTCAGACAAATAATTTGAAGGATATGAACATATTTATGTAGGGAAAAATAGAGTATTTAAATGAATATATAAATTCCCAGAACATAAACACAAATATATGTACATAGATTAACAAGAGCAATGGATTAATTAGTTGATAAACTGATAAATTAACTTATCAACAGCAAGAAGAATGGATAGAGTGATTGAGAGTTGATATGCAGACAAAAAGGTAGATTGATATATATATGTATAATATAAATTGCTTCATATATAAACCAAGATGAAAATTTTGATAGTTGGTTATTGGAATGTGGATTTACTCAAGGAAAACAGTTACACAGTCTGATAACTAAATAAAGATATAAATTGTTTGATATATAAAGTAAGCTGTAATTGATAATAAATAAATAAATATATATATATATATATATATATATATACACACACTCATGTATACAGGAAAGATAGTGAAATAAATTTGAAGGAAAGATAAAACTGGTTGATGAATAGAGGCTTAGTTATAACAAATACCTACTTTTATATTAAGATGTATATAAAGGGGTACACTAATAAACAGACATATACATATACACACGTATATATGCATACATAAACAGATATGTCAGTGAACACAAACACTATATATATATATATATATACACACAAAAAAAAATACTTTTGGTGTAGCAATTATAGTCATAGGAAATGGATACAGTGACCTGAGTTTGAACCTTGGACAAGGCTGTTTGCATTTCCTGTAGCATTAATACTCTTAGGAAAGATATGCATCCAACTATTCTCCCTCAAGTAAGTTAGGCAAATTGGGATCTTTAATTTTAAGATGGCAACTAGTCGAGGAGAATGGTTTGGTCATTTGGCTTAATGGCATAGCAACCCTTGTGTGCAATTTAATGCCAAATCCTTTTCCTTCATACACATATGATAAGTGAACAGTTTGGAGATAACTGTATTTTTAATAAGTTAAAGCTCATGTGTTTGCACACAGTTAAATGATTACAAGTATTTCTATTTATCACTTCCAATTCTATTTGATATTAATCAGTTGTTTGCATAGAGTTTTAATAGTTTTACAATTGCTATCTCAGCATAATAGACTCTCAGCCACTGTCATCTAGCACCCCTAAGATAAAATAGAGTTGGATACTTTCTTGCCACAAGAGCAAACTGAAGAATAAATTTGGCATGATCATATTAGTGCAAGAGTGTAACATGACCAATTGACTGAATGGATCAGGTGTCTTCGACCACCCATCTAGCCAACTAAGGGTGAAGGTAGAGTATTGAAAGTCACATGGTCATTTCAGTTGCTGGGTCTCAAACTGCTCAACTACCAGGATCCCATGCTGGAGTGTTAGGAATTGCCACTCATGACCAACAGGTTGCCTCATTGGAGGTACTTCTCTGCTAAGGTGCATTCAGCATATTCTACAGCATTTAACATTCAAGCCTGTTAAAATTTGCTGAAAAGTGTTGCATCATGGTGGTGTGATAAGATTGGATATATACAAAAATATGTCGAGATTTAGATGTACACACACACACACACACACATATATATATATATATATATATACACACACACCTACATATATATTTACATAAACACACATGAATCTATATAGATGTGCACATATATATATGCATGCACAAGCATACATCTATTAATATAAAAAAACACAAAAGCATATGTAAGCAGGCACAGGCACATGTGTGTATTTCTGTATACATTTTGGTAGAGATGAAATTCTGCAGAATTTAATAATCTCTGATCATTGTGGAAACATGAAATTATAATCAGAAATATGTGAATCTAGTTTCTGTTTTATATATATATATATATATATATATATATATATATATATATATATAGATACATACATACATACATCAATAAAATTGATCACTTGTGTTGCTAATGACATAAATCCCATACCAAGACTGTAAATCAATTGAAGTGAGCCAGGGTCTAAAGCCTCCACAGTACGTTGGATGCTTTTGTTCATTGCTACAGGTTATCAATTTAAAAATAATCATTTGGACTTGAACTATGAAGGACTTTCTCTTAAATTTCCATGAATTTGACATTATTGTCCATTCATATAAGTCAGATTAACATCATTGAACTAAGGATTCATTACTGAGGTTGTATACACTGACTTTACATATGAATTTCATGGAAATTCTATTCTGGTTCATGTTCAGTGTAATGATGTGTCAACTACTAAGTTAATTAAAATCTTAGATTATTGAATTAACACTTCATTGCTGTAAAGCTATGAATATTACAGAGGATTATATGCAGAGGTTGCATCCTGATCTGATATTCTGATGATATAACCAAAAACCCATCAAGTCTAATGATATTGTAAAATACAACAGGTATGCTCTGTGCTAGTGGTAATGATGCAATGATCCCTAGAATCATCAGTTGATGAAGGCTTTAGTGGTTGTATCTTTTTGTAAAACATATATTCATAAAGTTAAGTCTTTTACCTTATAATAAAAAAAAAATTTTTCATCATCAGCTTCCTTGAAAAATCCTGTAATGCAAAGAAGAATATTCATTACATAAAGAGAATGTCACAATTGATCAGGAAGATAACTATGATATATATATTTGACACAAGACTCTAGTCAGATGTTTGCTTTAAAGAGGGAGTCCAACCACCTTTTTATTGACAAATGATAAAGGCAGAACAAGTACTGATTTTTTTTTACGTAATGGTGGAAATAGTCCTTCCAGTTTCTTTAAACTCAAGAATCAAATTACATCTGTAAAATTATAACAAGGAAAACTTCAAGTCAAGATTTACCAAAGGACAATTTGTCAGGTTATCAAATAAGTGAGTGAACCTTATATGTATGTTGATAAATCCTTTATTTTTTTTAACTTGTGTATGTCTACATCAGTACACTGTAATCCTGTTACATATTTAATCTTGAGTAAATTGAAATACATATTGAGGATTTTGCAGTTATATTTCCTAAAGTATATATATATATATATATATATATAAATAAACTCTTGCCTAGAGAGAAATTATATAAATGTCCTACCAAACACACAGACATAATTGTGTTTATAGTGAAAGTGATTGATATTTGGGGTAGAACTTATAAAAAAAATAAGAATTTAACCTCTGAATTTAGATAATTTTGAACCTTATATATATATATATATATATGATACTGAATATGTATGGAACTAATTTTTACTGTTAATTATAGATATTTACATCTGACTACAGTTTAAAAGAATAAAAGATCTTAATATGGAAAGTAAGAGAAGAACTTATATTTTCTTTGTATATGTGAATATGCTGGGAACTTGAGTTATTTGAAAACAGTTCATAAAGTCATATATTTAGCATTTACAGGTTGCATCAGTCATAGGAATTAATTTGATCAAGAACTTTGTAAATAAGAGAAAATTAAAGTGTACCCTTTTGGAAATTTTATTTGAGTCATTCGCTTCTCTGGTGCATTGAGTTCATTAGTGAAATGATCTGGAAATGGGCTCTCATTGTTGTCAAGAAAATCCTATACTGATCCACATACATGTACAAAATGTATATTATATACACCAAGTAGATAAGATGCAGTATGAAAACTCTTTTTTACAAATATACACAGAGTTCCGACACAATTATGTAGATACACATGTAACATCCATAAACAAATATATATGCAAATATTCATAAATAATAATAAATTCATCACATCCTTTCTCTCTCTCTCTCTCTAAAATGTGGTTTGTAATATTTATAAATAAAGAATGTATTGTATTGATGATAGAGCATATATGTCAAAGTTAAAATAGTGTATACTAAGGCTGTTCTAATCTCTCTCTCTCTCTCTCTCTATATATATATATATATATACACACACAGTCACATTGAAACATTCACAATTATCTACCAAATTGGTAAAATAGATTATGGTGGCATCACAAACCTTCACATTCACTGAATGCCCCCACCAAGGCAAATGAACCAAGCCTGCCTTACTATTGCAGCTATTATTTAATATGTAGACTTATTTTTTAACTACTCCATATTCATATTTTTGATAACAGAATTTCTATATAGAATTCGTTAATAAATAATAATATCTGTTTTGATTGTGTATTGTTACCCTAGAAATAATAAAATCCTGGTAAGCTAATATAAATTCAGTTAATAAGTTGGATACATCAATTAAGTATTAAAATCAATTAATCTTTATAATACTCTATGCGTATTTGGATATATATATATATATATATATATATATATATATATATATATATATATATATATATACATGTGCGTTTTCAAGAGTATACTAACTTTTATTACATAGCAAATTATATATTATGTAATAACTTTTTTTTAAGGGTGAACCTATTTTTGGACTATTTGCATATTCACATTTTTTGGTCATAGAGTTTCATTACTGTAGAGTTTGGTAATAAATAATAACTAATGGTATCCATTTTGATTGTATAATAGTCCAACAGAAAAAGTAAAGTTTCAGTCTCTTAATTTCAGAAAAAAATTAACTTTATATAAAAAAAACTGGTAGGGTAGTAATTATCTCTGGGTGATACGCTATAAAAACAATGAACAATCTTAGAAAAAGAAATGCAAGACTAGTCAGATGATGTGAATAAACATTAATCTATAAGCAAAATTAACCAAGTTTCTTGTTTTATCAGTCAAATATTGATTGTTTCTATCTTGTTTATATATATATATATATATATATATATAATATATGAGAGAGAGAGAGAGAGAGAGAGAGAATGTATAAAAGTTATCCACTGATAGGGGAAAGGTTGGTGTTATTTGTTCTTTAGTGTGCAGTGCATTTTCTACATGCAGAAAAGAAAATTTTAATTTGCTATACATTCATAATCACATGACTATAGCTGCATCTGAGATTGTGTGTTTTTTGTCTGAAGATGTACATTTATGTACTGATTTGATAATCACATCAATGTGCACGTATTCAATGCAAAATATGGTCATCATACAGATATACTGAAAGGAAACTTAGTTATACACACATGTATTTAGCTATATATATATATATATATATATATATATATAGAGAGAGAGAGAGAGAGAGATGTGTACATATGCACAGGAATATATACAGTAAGTAATCTGTAAATAATAGGGAAGTTAATAAGATTATGTTAGTGTAACTTCTGCTTTATTTTCTATGTACTTCTGTATATGAAAAAGACAAGTTGGAAAATCCAATTGACATGTTTTGTCAGAGGTCTGGATCATCAAAATGCACAATACTTATAAAAAATGAATCAACATTGAAGGAAATTTATACAAAGAATTTGTATTACAACTGAAAGTTCATTCAGTTATGTTTATTTTTTGTCATAAAAATCTTTTTGTAATCCACTTTCTGAAAGTATTAATTTAATGAAGAATAGGAATATTTTGTTATAAACCAAAAGAGATTCATAAATTAAGATACATTCAGTGCATGACCATCATTATAAATTATATTCTCTTTGTATTAAAACAGCATTTTTAAATGAAAATCTAAAATTTTAGGGTTGTAAATCATTTCATTAATTATTTCATTTATTTTTGGGTTTTTATGATGTTCGTCCAGGTTTTTCTTTAAATTTTTGCAAGTTCTGCAAATATATTTTTAGGGCATTACTTATAAACTATTCCATAAATTACTGTTTTGGATCTAAGTGATAATAGTTTTTTGGTTAATATTGAATAAATTTACATAGTTGCCATCACTCCCAGCTCCACTCAAAGTGGAAGTACATATTTATCCATCATTATCATTATCAATTCATGCCAACAGCATGAATCTCTCTCTCTCTCTCTCTCTCTGTCCCTATCATCAATTGCTCCAGGCAGGTCTTCCAAAACTACACCCTGTGTCCACAAAGAGCAGATATAAATAAGTTCTTGCTAGTTGGCCAACAATGATGCATCCATGTGTAGGGGTCCATAAAAGAATGTCACTTATGAGTTCATCCTTGCTTCTCCAGCAGTTTCCCGCATGTCTCATTTGTCTTATTTGAGTGGTTTTTGAAATGGGAAGTAAGTGGCAATACAGCTGCTGTTTCATGAGGTGCTGCTTCCAGGATTTGTTCAAAATAGCACACAATATTCTTGTCTAGCTTTTGCTTCATACGTTTTGTGGTGCATCTATACAGTAGTATTGACACAACCATTGCTTGAAAAAAAAAGTCAATTTTTAAGTGGTTTGAATTTAGAACTTTCCTCCTCCTAGGCTGGTTGCTTAAACAAGGCTAAAGAATCCAGTCTGCTCTGTCTTCAATTCATATCTGGAGGGAAAACAGAAGAATTCATGCCTTTATCAAGGGTAGAAGCACAAACTGAAATTCCAACAGCATCATCCAGAATTTGAATTTGAGTTGCCGTGACCATTTCTTAAGATGATATCTATTTTGCTAAGTACAACTCTAAGTGGAAATAACTGTGAGAGCTCCCTCTATGGGTCAAATAGATTTACTTGACAAAATGATTTTGAACTACATTAAGAGATTGGCTCTTGAAACATTGATACTGCAATTAAGTATGAAGTGTTTACATGTTTAAAATGATTGAGAAGATCCATTTTTGTACTGTATTAATAACTGGAGATCAAAATTGTTAAAAAGACTTTAGCATAAAATAAAGCAACAATGATTGACAGTTTGTAAAACCAACACTTTACATAATAGATGTTTTAGAAATAACAAATAAGATTAAAATTACAAGAATATTTCAGTGTTTATCTTTGCATCATCATCAGTTTACCTAGATGTAAATATTCTATGAAAAAGAAGTTTAGTAAAAGCCAAGCATTGAATCAGAGTTAAAATGAGTCATTTTTTTAATACTTTGCAATGATCTTTGAAAATGTGTCTCTCTTTCAAACCATAAATTAGGAAAGAACAAAAAATTATTTTTATCATTAAAGTTTTTTTGACTATTGTCTTCATCTTTATTGTTATTTCCACAACGTTACGGCCGATATGTCCTCCGGCCTTCTTCAGGTGTTTGTCGAACTCGGGAACCTTCACGGAACTTTGAACTACGTCCTTTATTGAAACCACGGGGGTCGCCTGTTCTGATTCCGTTTGCTATGACCGGGTACAAGTGTTAAGTATTCCTGTATATTACTTGCCTGTAGTGAGGATTGAACCTGCAGATGATTGTCTTCTTAATAGCTCAGGGAACCAACGCCTATAACCGTTACGCCATGTGTCCTGCTGGACAATTCAGAGTGAATTTTTGGGTATTATAAACTTAATGTAGAATATAACTATAGCTAGAATTACTACTATTATGTATGATTTTTTACCTGTGCTCATATTCAGATTTCAGGTTTTTTTTGGGTTTTTTTTTTTTATCTAGCCTTCTTGATTATCGGTTCCCATATTGTATTCAACTCTATACTTGGTCTACTCAGCAGGTCATTGTAGCCTAACATATGTGCTGATTCCTTAAGGCATCTAATCCTCCAATATCGGCCAAACATTGTGGAAATAACAATAACGATGAAGACAATAGTCCGAAAAACCTTAATGATAAAATCAACAAGCTTTGTCACAGAAATTTAGACAAAAAATTATTTCATACAACTGCCACAATGAAAATATCTAAATTATTTCAAATAAAGTTTTTATCAAATGATGAAGGGTCAGACATAGTTTCAGAGCTCAAATATCCTTGCCATTAACCTAGAACAATATTTCATATTATTAGATACCAATCACAATAGGGAAATACCAGATCTTTGCAAATGAAGCTTCTTTATGTTTCTTATTTTCTGATGTAGATATTACTTGTTTTATAATAACTAACTCAGGGTATTTCAGTAAGAATTCATGATATTATTAAGCCTTGTTAAATGCCTACCAAAGCTAAAAGTCAAGATTGATGCAGATTCAGTCTTTTCTTAATCTTGAAGTCTTTTTACATGTTTTTCTTTTTTGATATAAACTTTCCAAGTTTAGCCATGTAAACTCAACTGGACTAGGGGATAAAACATAACTCTTTGATAAAAAATATATTTCCCAGCCATCTATCCTGAATTCTTCTTGCAGATCATCACATTTTACAAGCATTAGTGCAATATTATCATTAATAGGTAATTTGAATTTTTCAACATCAACATTTTTCAATTAGTCAACTAGATTATACAAAATTGCATTGGATGTATAAAATGTGCTTATATATATGTAATTTTTTTTTCTGTTGTCTGTCCAAAATAAATAAGTCCACTAAGAGTTTTATATTTTTGAAAAGAATTATTTATTTATTTCATTCTTACATACATGTATGTTTCCACTTTGTTCTCTATGAAGTATTTTCTTTCATTTGAAATAATATGTAATCACTCCACAAGGGTAATATTAAAATACCAGAAAATAGAAAATTAAATGTATCTAAACACTTAAATACCAATACAAATGTAGTCAAGGTAAATTTATTTAAAGTCATGCCCATTTATCAAACAAATATTTACACATTACTTCAAATCAAAGAAAAAATTTCATAGATAAATTCAAGCCCACAAATAAAAAGTGAATTATACACACACATAAGTGGAAACAAACACACACACAAATTAATAGTAAAAAGTAATTGCCAGTAAATTTTTAACCACACTACCTCAAAAGAAAAAAGCTCAAAAGACCCCCACACACAAAAACAATGAAGCCCAAACTATAAGCACACACACACACACATGGAGAAGAAAAAGTAACAGTTAATGGAATTTGAAGTCACTTTAATACACACACAAGACCAATGAACTCTATCACATATCAACTAAAAAATACACACAACTAACCAGAGTAAAACAACAAAAATTTTATAACATATCAAATATCAAAGACCAATTGGGGGTAAAGACAGACTGAATAGACACACTCTGAGAAAGGAAAAGGGAGGAGGAGAAAAAAAAATCTAACACACAATAGTGACTTCTATATGTCTCATTGAGTGCCCCATTCACATGGTCTTGTGCTACATATGTTCTCTGATAAAAGCAACAAACTGGAAACATAAATGTATGTAAGAACGAAATTAATTCTTTAAAAAATACAGATCTCTTAGAGGACCTATTCATTAAAAGTACACATGTATGTATATATATATATATATTTGTACACATGAAAAATACAATTGTGCATATCTAGAACTGAATGACAGAAATACATTTTGCTTTATATATGAATAAACGTATAAGTTTTGATATATGTAAAAAATCTTTATGCAGTCATTGAATAATTAAATGCTAGTATATAGAGATAAACATGTATGTATACTCATTTAGATGTGAATGCATTAATACATATGTATACATCAATAAATTTATGGCCTTTTGATTAAAAAATATCTATTTTTCAACATAATCTTCTTACTTTTCAATGCCTCAATATTGATCCATGTAAGGGAAGAATGTTTGGGGCAATGGTTATCATTACTAGAAATGGAATTGGCAACCCAAGTTCAAATCCTAAATGAAGCTATTTGTATTTCTCTTTGTACTATAGTCATTGGAAAATTTATTCTTCTCAGAGATATGGGTAAACAGACAGGGTTCTTTAGCCTTGGTTATGCAACCAGTCTAGAATAAGAAAAAGTCAATTCAAACCAGCTTTACTCAACTTGAAAATTGACCTTGTTTCACACTTTCCCTCTGTTGGAGAACTTGGTAAATAAATACTATTCCATAGATCATATCAATCAAACATTATACAGTGAAACTTTCAGATTAAAATTCAGCTAATAACTCCACCAGACTACAGACTTACTGATACACTTTACTAAATAATTTCATGAAGTCTAAATTTCTATCTATCTATCTATCTATCTATCTATCTATCTATCTATCTATCTATCTATCTATCTATCAACATGTGTGTGTGTGTGTGTAAAGAGAAGAAAAATTAGAATAGAAAACTGTTTGATAATAGGCTCAAAGGTTACTCCTTATTTTGTGTTATGCACTGAAAATCAAAAAGAACATTATGACAAAATAAAAACAATGTCAGGTCATAATCCAACTCTCTATCCAAGAATTCTATTATTTGTATGTGCATGTGTGGATATCTGTGTTTGCAGAGAGGTACAGAAGTATTGCCTCTGAATCTGTAATATAGTGAGGATGTGTGTCCCTATATATATATACAAATATATATGTTAATGCATATGCTAGATACATGTTCCCATACACACAAAAATACATATGCATGAACAAGAGGTCTTTTACATGCCTATATCTACATATTATGTACAATTTAGAATTTTCTTAGTGTCTGTATATTCATGTATGTATGTTATATATATATATATATATATATATATATATATAAACTTTATAAAGATGCAAACATATGTATGCATATACATAAAAACATTAATAAATTTACAACCTGATGAAGCAAAAAGCATTCATTTTACAAAACATATTTTCAGCAATAAATCCTTCTTTGTAAATGCACTTAATTCTATATATCTCTATTAATCCAATAGGGTTTTAGAAAAAAATTTAAATAATATCAAAAAATTAGTCTATGGACATTTTAATCTAACCTCATATGAATGTAAAATAAATATTATCATATTTTTATCTTAATGAATTATATATGTATGTGTATATCAAGCTATATATATATTTGCACAGGTACAAGTGAAAATCTTTCTCTCTCTCTCTCTCTCTATATATATATATATATATATATATACACAAACACAAGATATATATGTTTGTGGACATCAAGGCTATGTACAATTTAAAAATTTTTGTGCACATACACACACACATACATATATATATATATAAGTGTGTGTATGTATCAAGTCACATTTGTATGTATGTATGATTGCCCATGTACAATTAAAAAGTTTTTGTGTGCATATGTATAAATATGTGCATTGGTTTGGATTCTTTGTTTAACTGCATATCCTTATAAAAGAATAGTAGTGATACTATTTAATCCACAGCTATGGAATAAAGTGGGTTCAGTATATGTGTATGTATGTGTATATACCTAAATATATTTGCATATATGCATGATTGCCATTTAAAATTTGCGTGTGTATATTTACACACACACGTGTGTGTGTGTGTGTGTGTGTGTGTATACCAAACCGAATCTGCATATATGTATATTGCCCATATACAATTTAAAAATTTTTGTGTGACTCTGCATGTGTGTATCTGAATACCAAACCATATTTGTGTGTGTATATAGATATATATATACATACATAAAATTGCACATGAACAATTTTTAAATTTTTGAGTGCATATATATACATATATATGAGAACTTTTTCAGTTTTGAAGTATTTATAAAGACATATTATTGGATATCTTCCACACAAAAGTCGGAGGGATTTCACTTTCCCATCCAGTATTACTGTTGACTTGGATCCTGTTGGACACTGGTAGCTACCAAAATTGGTTTGGTTAGGATGGAGGATGGGTTTTTCACTGACCAGGCAGAAATTTGGCAAGTAGTAGATGAGGAATGGCATAGATATGGGTGGTGGGTGCAGAGATATAGGATGAAGAACAACTGAATGGTCAGATTTTGGATGGAAATGAAGAGGAGATGTGGGGGGGGACCAATTTGGATGTCTACTGAGTACTTTTATCTATTGGTATTAGAGAAGGAGATGTTGTTGTTGTTGTTAGTGGTGGTGGGTGCAAGCAGTCAGGGTATTAGAAGTTGTTCTATTAATGATAGTATTCTCTGTAGTCAAAGTACAGTTGGATGTAGTCCTGGCTGTTGGAATAATTTTAGCAGTCCGTTATTGGGATGAAAAATCTTAAACTAAGTACAACGAACGTCCAGCTTATTATGACAAATAGAAGTTGGAAAAGAAAAACATTCATAAGCAAAATCAACATTTTTCTTAATAGCTACTTTTGATTCAATCAACTTAGCAAACTTTTTGAATTAATGATGATACACACAGAAAAAATAGCGATGGCTGTGTAAGAACAAAGTGTATATATATATATATATAGGTTTGGTTTGGTTTCTTTGTTTAATGGCATATCAACTCTTTTTAGGTTATTTAATGCCAAAGCCATTCTCCTAGAAGAACAGTAGTGGTACTATTTAACCCATAGCTGGAAGGATAAGGGGGTTCATGCCTTTCCCAAGGGTATTTGCCCGAAAGTGAACGTAATAGCGCAACTGGAGTACGAACTCGCATACTACGATTCAGCAGTCCATCGCTTTAACCATTACGCCATTACATATATTACACCCCCTACATATATATATATATATATATATATATATATATATATATAAAGCAAAGTTGGTGACCATAGTTGAGTGTGACTCAAAGGTTCCCTTTTAAATAGCTACTACACTGAGATGTAGGGGAGGGTGCTACTCCTTTCCCTGGATATATATATAATTATAATGGAGATTATGTGTTTGTTTGTAACTGAAACTACATCACCACAGACATAACAATTCCCATAGTTATTTGTTATATTCTTAATGATAACTAAATAATCATTATCTAATCTTAATTAAAAGTCAACCATGTTAGATTAGACTCAAAACATCCCATGTTGTTCATGTGTTTAAAATCCTGGAATGTTTGTTATATATCGATAAGAAATAAAGGTTCACAAAGTGCATGGTGTGGATAATTTGCATACTGGCTTTAGTAAAACCAGGTTTAATAAATAATTATTTCATATTATTGATTTCTTTTATTTTGGTTTTATTCTTAAATATATTAAAAGTAATGCCATGCATAATTTTGTATAGAAATCAATTAAAATAAAAATGAGTTGAATCTTTTTATCTTCATTCTTATTTAGTTTTATTAATCTTTCTAATTTAATTGGCCAGCGAGGAGGTACATATTTTTACTAGTATGTATACTATCATATAGACATGTTACTGCAAAAAGAAATAGCAGTTGGACAAACATAACTTTCATTTACAGTCAGGCATATTTTCTTGCATTTTATATTTATGAACACAATCAAAATCTTCCTTAATTCAATCAACAAGGCAAACTGTTTTCAATCAACCTATTGAAAATAGTGTAGGATGTGTCAAAAGAAATCTAATATTACACACATATTGCAACAAAAAACAACAGCCATTTGGCCAACAAAACCTTCATCAGATGATGACTATGGTTTTGGGGGCCAGAGCATCATTACCACTAATCCTAAGTGTACCAGTAATATTTTACAATACAATTCATAGATTTTCCATCATAGCTACTTTTAATTCAATCAGTAGTTCAAACTGTTTTAAATTAGCATATCAAATGATACATCAACATCTTAACAATAGTATAGGGTGTGTAAAAAAAAGTATATATATATATATGATATGTACATGTACTGTTAAAAGAAAGAAAACCAATGCAATCAATAAAACCGTCATCATTTTATCATAAGGTAAGAGACTTAAACATATGAATATATGTTTTACAAAAAGATACAACCACTAAAGCCTTCATCAACTGATGATTCTAGGGATCATTGCATCATTACCACTAGCACAGAGCATACCTGTTGTATTTTACAATATCATTAGACTTGATGGGTTTTTGGTTATATCATCAGAATATCAGATCAGGATGCAACCTCTGCATATAATCCTCTGTAATATTCATAGCTTTACAGCAATGAAGTGTTAATTCAATAATCTAAGATTTTAATTAACTTAGTAGTTGACACATCATTACACTGAACATGAACCAGAATAGAATTTCCATGAAATTCATATGTAAAGTCAGTGTATACAACCTCAGTAATGAATCCTTAGTTCAATGATGTTAATCTGACTTATATGAATGGACAATAATGTCAAATTCATTGGAAATTTAAGAGAAAGTCCTTCATAGTTCAAGTCCAAATGAATATTTTTAAATTGATAACCTGTAGCAATGAAGAAAAGATCTAACATACTGTGGGAGCTTCAGATTTGGGATCCCTTCTACTGATTTACAATCTCAGTTTGAGATTTATATGATTATCAATACAACCAACAAATTTAATTAAGATGTTATATTCTGATGATGGTATTCTATATGCACATGGTGGGTGTGTATTCAGTTTCTTTGTGATTTAATAGCAATTACATGGCCTTCCTCAGTTATATATATATATATATATATATATATATATTTTATTCCAAGAAATTGATCCACAACCTCACAGATTCTGAGTATCCTTTGAATCGTCAAAGTAATACATGCAAAAAATCTTGAGGCAACACAATTGTTTGTAGATCTCTTTAAGGTATTTGAGGAATGATGGAGCAAATACTACTAGCAAAGAAACTGTTATATAATAAATAATATATAATAAACTGCTATAATTATACTTAACAGAAACATGAAAGTGATGGCTGTTTAACTAATAGTAATATTGACTTCTTCAATAATATCACTTGAGTCTTGCAACACGATACAATTGCACCATATATGTTTATAATCTATCTAGATTATGTCTGGCAAGTGTCAACAGACCTAATGAAAGAAGATGGTTTTACATTCAAAAGATAAGAAGCCAATGAAATTCCATTGAAACTATGACATATATAGACTACACAGTTAATCTAGCACTTCTTACAAATACATCTAAGTTAAATCCCTGCTGCAAATAAAATAGAGTTGATGTGTTTTAAATAGGAAGGAGACATTTACTCTTTAAGTGATTAGCCACTCAAGTTAGTAGATCAATTCACATACCTCAGCAGCAATATCTCATCTACTGACAGCAATGTCAACATTGGCATAGGACAGGCATGGACCACAATTAACAGGTTATCAACCATATGAAAATCTAATCTCTCCAATTGAATAAATCATGACTTCTTTCAAGCTGTGACTGTGTCAGTACTACTGAATGGATGCACCACAAGGCTACTAACAAAACTCATAGTGGAGGAGCTACACAGGAATGCAAGTCCTGGAAGCAGCACCTCACAAAACAGTAGCTGTATGGTCACTTACTTTCTATCTCACAAACCATCCAAGTAAGATGAACAAAACATGCTGGTCACTGCAGGTGAACTAAAGACAAATTCATAAGCAGTATTCTCTTATGGACTCACACACATGGGCACACCAGTATTGGCCAAGGATTTTTATACATCAGCACTGTGCAAACATTGGATATAGTCTAGAGGACCTACCAGGAATAATGAACAAAAGGGACAGATGGTGAGAGAGACAAGGAACTCTATGCTATCGGCATGCCTTGATGATGATGATTATATATATATATATATATATATATATATGCAATCAAAAATACATGTGCATATATGTATTTACCAACCCCTTTACCTGAACAGAGTGTAACACAAAGTCAATTTCTAAGGGGAGTTTTACAAGTTTGAACCCAGAGTTTTTCTTCTCCACTGGTTACCATACCAAGGTAAAAGAGCCCATTCATCCATAGATGGAAGGAGAATAGATGAATTCATACCTTTCCTAAGGACAACACTGAATTTAAATCCCTGTTTATAGATTATTGTGGCAGGGGAAGGTTTGAGTTATGCAGTATACTGAGAAAAAGGCTGCTGGGATATAAAGTCCCCAAACATTCTATCATCTCTCTCTCACTCACTATATATAAATTTTTTAAAAAAGCAGTTGTGTTAAACCACAAATATTTATTTTTCAACATGATATCCTCCTTAAGTAGTAACTTAAACTAATGTTTATACAGAGATCACTACAATTCAGAAAGAAGTTTTAATATGAAAGTTGATCAGGGAAGATGTGTATGGAATTCTATCACTAAATTTATTACTGTAATAAACATCAGGTATTATACTGTCCCCCCAAAATAAAAATACTCACTTTTAAAATCATCAATAATAATTTTATTTATGTATACGTCTTAGTAACTCACAGAATTACTGATGGTGCTATACCCATGGATTGATTTACTATGAGATCTAAGATTCCATGCAATGGGTTAGTGAGGCTAAGTCTGATTTGGTTTAGTTTATTTAATGGCATATTCATTACGTATGGGTTATTCAATGCCAAAATCTGATTCATTTATAAATGTTTGGTTATAATGTTAATTCTATTTTTGTCTTTCCATTTTTTGAACTGTGTGAGGAATATTTAGTATTAATTCTTCTTTGTTTTCATGTTTTATCTGAAGATTGTTGTATTTTTCATATAAATGAAACATTTTGTAATGAAATTGATATGTGAAGGTGAGATGATTTATTTTAGCTTTTATTCTGGTCAATTGGACAATATTTGAGAATTTTCATGACTTCAGAAAAACATCTTTATTATGATTTGTTCATTCACCTATATATATATATATATATATATATATATATATATATATATATATATATATATATAGTCTTATTGATAAGTATAAAAAATGACAACTTCACATCTTAAAATTCTTATGATGACAGATACTTTTTGCATATTTTCTTCCAGAGATCTTCCACAAACTGGACTCATGGAAATTCCATGGTTTAATTAGAAACATTGAAAAAAGATTTAAGATAAGAATGACATTTTCAAGTCTTTATTTATTACTTTTATATAGAAAAGAAATAAAACAGGAAAACCAATTAAGAATGAAGCTGAATTTACCAAGACAGAAATGAACAATGAATGAAATGTTAATTTTCATTAAAATAGTTCTCCTGAGCGAGACAACTATCCCAACAAATTTTCCATTTGTCTAGGAAGCAATTTCTTAAAGTCATCTTTCGATATAGAGCAAAACTACATCCTCATACTTCTTGTAATGTCCTCACAAAGTTTACTCTTGAGATTCATTTCCAGATTAAAAAAAGAAGTGAAAAATCACACAAAGTCACATCTGGTGAGTATATATTCACCTAACTCGTTCACCATGAGGAGAATGTGACACAAGGTCATTTTGTTTGGTGAAGTACAACTAACTTGAATTCAGAGTTTTTCTTCTTCTAGACTGGTTGCAATATCAAGGTTAAAGAGCCCAATCTGCTCAACTGTTTGTGAATAGTTGGATTTATATCTTTCCCAAGGGTATTAACATTATGTAAAATGCAAACAAGCTTGTACAGAATTTTAACTTGGTTAAGTGTATGCCATTAAAAATGAGACCATCCAAAGAACTAAGGATTCACTGAAGACATGATAGACAACATGAAGACAACCATATAATTCAGGTATGCAGTCCTTTCCTATGCCACATCAAAGCCATCTTCTAGAATGGCTTTATTAAATAATATTTTTCTGTTTTCTAACTTGAACACATACAAATCTATTTTAAAATATACTGGAATAGAAAGATTGTATTATATATCAAAGATTCATGTCACACTATATTCCCATTATATTTTTGAAAGTGTTTGAGATTTTGCATGTTAATTTTTGGCAACATTAAAGAATATATAACGATGTGTCATAAAGCAGATGACTCTAAATATTAGCCAACTTGTTAAAATCAAATTAATCTTTCTCGGATATATTTATAAAAGGTGAACTTTATGACCAATAGATCACCAGTTTTTCAGCCCTCTTCAGTTACAGAACTCTCCTAGATTAAGCACTTTGCCATATCAACTAAAGTTGTAAAATAATTCAATAATACATCCATAACTGACTAATAATGTGTATCTCATATCTTTATAACTATACTCAAGCCCAGAAATCTTTATATCATTTTCTGAATCACTCTCGGTAAAGAATTGAACCTTTTTTTCTTTTATAATTTTATATCAAGTATGGTTAATGAGTGAACAATTTCACAAAGTTTCTAAACATTTTGGTTTTCTCAACACATCTACTGCATCTGCACGGACTTGTATTTTTGCCCTTACATCACCATTAACAACAACTTTTCTTGCAAGTCATTATTTGAGATAAATGTAAGTAAATAGGGTAAGGAATTTTACAACACTGATGAAACAACAACAACTGCTATGGTTGGTTGGTTGGTTTTATGGCACATCAACCCTTGTTGAGTTATTATATACCAAAATCAGGTTAACAATTATAGTCTCCATTTAAACAAAAATGTATGTTCTTAATCATCATAAACAGGTAAACAGTTCAATAACATTTAAATATTTTAAACATTATATCAAACAGGTTCAATAAACAATTAGAGTCTCCATTTAAATATAGTACAAAAATCTATTTTAAATATGTTAACTCTTCATACTTAATGGCAAAATCAATGTTTTATGAGCAAATCTATTAATGTAATTGATAATCATTTGAAAAATCTCAAACAAGTCTGACACAGAGATAAGACACTAACAGATACTACCACTCTAATTCAGAGTGGATCTGGGAATAATGGCAACAAATTCTACACTCTCCAGAGCTCAAGAACTGAAGCTTCACCACCAAATGTATTTCAGTGTCAGGACAGGAGATAAATCATTGTATTTTGGGTTTTCATTCTCTGAACAGAAATTTTTTTATTTTTATTTTGATGGTGGCTAAATCATACAACTAAAGTATAAAAATGACCACTGACCATAAAAGGCTTAATTGATAACTGCTAAAAGCAAAGCTGTAAAAGAACCAACATCTTTATTAGTTGAGCTATATGTCTCTTTCCCGTTGCATTAGTCATATCGAGAATACAAGTAGCAATTATACTTTCATTGGTAGAAGAATTATTATTAGCAAGTGCATAAGTACTAACCACAAGGGCAGATGATTCTACAGCCAATGAGAGTTGCGCACTGGATAATGTTTGACTGAAATGAACCTTGTTCTGCTCTCTTTTTACATGCAGTAATTTCTCATCGGAATTCTGTAGAGAATTTTCTTTTCAATATAAGAATAATTCTTGACAGAAAGAATTACCAAATTTTGGAGTTGGATGGTTCTGTGAGTGAGTTATTGATTCTCAACCATATTCACACACTGTAAATAGGGAAGAATAATGTGCTAATGATTATAGACCCAGACTGATGTCTGTCTCCCCCAACCCAAATCAAGAAAACTGCCTCTGTATCAAAACAATGATGAATCAAGAGTTACTTAATCTGACTTTATGATTTATTTGGACTAATATTTTCATTTCCCTTTTTACAATCATATCCATGATTTTTACGGTTGATCAATTCTTGTTTCTGTGAACAACACTTTTCTGAATTTTACTTATGACACCTGCATTGCTCCATGCCTGACCAAAGATGGCAAATTCTTCTAATTAAAAAAATGTATCAGTTTTTATCCAACTTATCCATCACAGGCTGGATGCAACCAAGGCCAATCTCATTGTGAGGTACATTTGGTTTGAATTCCGAGTTTTCTTTCCTCTGGACAGGTTGCCTTACCATGGCTAAAAAATCCAGTCTACCCAAGTATATACCCATAGCTGGGGAGTAAAAAATAGATGGATTCATACCTTTCCTATTGGCATTAGTAAAATACAAATGACTTTGTACAAGAGTTAAACACAGCTTGCTGATTTCATTTCCTATGGTGATCACTTGGCCCAGTTTTAGAGGGGTAAGATTCCCCCAAAGAGTGTCCTGCATATGACTCTAAACAAGCTAATGGTGAGGCTTCAGTAATGCTGGATCTTTAGGGAATGTGGAGTACTCCTTTATTGCCATGGCTCCCTAGTCCCCTCTGGCCTGGAGTGGTAGCACTTGATACAGTTCTATCTATTGATAGAATAGAAGTGTCTGACTTTTAAACTATACTTATGCTAGACTGTATTGTTTGAAATTGAACTGTTTGTGACATTTAAACAGTGTATAAATAAAAGCTATACTTATACTAAATTGAATAGCTTGAAATAGAAATGTTTTTAACACACTATATACTTATGTTAAACTGAATTGTTTGAAATAAAACTGTTTATATCTATAAGAATAGATTTGGAATTAAATAACCTATAATGGTTGATATGCCATAAAACCAAACCAAACTATGATGATCACCATTACATGTGCCACCAAAATAGTGGTTAAAAGTTTTTATTCAGTATCATATTAAAAAAACATTATTTCAAAAACATCTCTTTGAATCACTGATAATAATAGATTCTACCACTCTGCTACAGGGTGGACTTGGGAGTAATGGTAATGAAAAAGTAATCTGACTCTTCTTGGAACACTAGAACCAGAGCCTCACCACTGAATACAGTTTAGCGTAATAGCCAAGATTCTGTATTTATTGAATAAATTTTACTTATGATATAATACTAAAATGCAACAAAGTGGTGAGATTCCATTTTTGGTGGTCTGGAAAGTGTGGAGTTGCACATATATATAATGTATATATCATGACAGCATTTTTCTTTGAGGTATATTTGATTTAATAAGACAGACACTCGTTGTTTGCTTATTTCAACTTTCATTCATAAGTGTTGTTTGACTTTTGAATTGAATGAATTCAGGAAGGCTCAGTATTTTTCTCCAAGAATTAGGAAGAATTATCAGGAAAATATTAAAAGAATTTTAGAAGTTGATCTTGTTTTAAAACATTCGAACAGAAAATACTACCATATTACACAAAGAAAAAAACCCAACAAAAACTCTAAATTTTGGGAGTTCTATATATAAAGATTAACAAACTTTCCTTAAACAAGATCAACTTCAAATATAACCACCACATTCTAAAATGTTTATAGAACTTTTCCCAACTTTTTCTTTCTCTAAGCTCTACTAAAATTCTTTTCTTCTGTAAATTTCTGTTCCATTTGTTCTTACTCATATGCTTTATATAAAGGTATGACTCATCATTGGGTTTGGCATTTCATTATTCATTCTCTTGAATATGCCTCTGATCAGAGCAAAAAGTATTTGGGAAAAATATGGCACCTTCCTGAATTCATTCCATTTAGAAGTCAAATGACTTATACAAAGTCTTGAATGGATAAAAGATAAAACAGGCAGAAACAAAGTGGATGTCCTATTTAATCAAATATATATATATATATATATATATATATATATAATTATGATTAAGATTAAAATTTAATGCTTAAAGCATTTTTAAAGTGTAAAATCTTCACAGTACTCAATGCAAGGAAATCCAAAGCAATATTACAATATATTTAAAGTATAAAAAATAAGATACAAGACAGAATAAAAACTCAGGTGAGCTAGTATTCAATATATCTTAATTTTTAACTCAACAGATATGTACTCTTTTCTTTGATACTTGTTTTGAATCACATGACTATTATATGGTTGGCATATTAAGTTATGTAGTTCAATCAAATGCCAAATTGCAATGTAAATATTTACTTTCATCGTGGTATTGCATTACCAACTCTGATCTTTTTTTTCCAAATTTTTCATGTCTGGAAAACTTATGATATAGTATTTTCCTTCCAGGTACAATTTACAATTTCCCAGACCCTCATTACAAACATACATTTCTCTTCTTCGGATAGACCACTTCTGGTTCCTTCCTGTATTTTTCTTTATAATCCCAGATGTATTTAGATAGTCTTGAGCAATTTGCATATTGTTCATTCCTGAAAGAGAATTTATGATTATTGTGTGTGTGTGTGTGTGTGTATATATATATATATACTGTCGAATTTGGAGTTACTGATTGCCCATTGAGACAGTTTTAGATTTTCTACTAGTACTTTCTATTGCTCTAAAAATTTCCTGACACCATTTTATCATGGTTTCCATAAGAGGAATTCAGGTGATCTGCAAGTATCCTCAATCTTACAGTTTCCAGTCAAAACCTGATTCTCCAAGTTTTGCAGATATTTCACTTTCTTGGCACACATCACTTTTGGTAAAACTTCCACTCAAACAGTTTCTTCCCAAGAACAACTGAAATATGGAAAAAAATACAATGTGAGTGTTGTCCAACTGCATATGACCTTGAGCTCTTTAAATCCAAAGTTAATAAGTATCTCATGGATCCTTAGATACCAGATTCACTCTTCATTCACTAATATATTCCCATCTGAACTCATCTCTCATTTTTCTGATTCATCTCCCGAGTCATTCATCATATTTCATCACCATATTATAGTAGCCCTTTGCTGTGTATGGTGGTCAATAGAGTGAATAAAAAAGCCCTGATAAATACCAAGATTCCAATCAAAAGTCCCTTCCCAAACAATGCTCCTTTACTCTTCTGTGGGACCAAATTGAGCAAAGTAAATTTCTCTCTTTCTCTCTCTCTCTATATATATATAACCCCAATTCCATTTTTCAAAGTCCTAGGAGAACACAAATGGAACCTAAATTATAAACATGCAGATCATACAGATATGACATATAATATAACAAAAAATATATAAAAACACAATAAAAATATATTTAACACCATCTTCTTAAGATGATTTCTAACAATAGCTTAATATATCATTGAATAAAGTAACAATCTGTAAATAAATTCAAGACAAATTTTAAATGAATGAAAGGTATTGTTAGGTAGATAGCAATAATTGTTTTTTTTCCTAATTTCTTGGGTATCTCACCTAACATTTAGTTTTAGTGGTAGTGGTGGTTGTCGATAAGATAGAGGATGTAAGGAAACAAAAAAGTAGGAAGGTAGTCAGATTAAAAGACAGGGAAATAAAATTGACACTTGACACTTCCTGTGATGATCAAAAAGTAGGATAGGTGAGAAGAAGTATGTTTATAGAAAATAAAATATAAAATATACAAAAATCAGGATACACATAGATTGTATAGAGACATCAGCAGAATCTCATTTTAAAGAAATATATGAATATATAACACTAATTTCCATGCTTCAAAAATCCGGAATTCCTAATTTTTTTCTATACTAAAATCTTTATATATATATATATATATATATTGTTCATCTTTTCTCAGCACAAATCTATTATTGAAACAAACTGTAAAATAACACTTTTTTTTAAATGCTTCATAACAGAATTGAATCAAAAATTTAAAAATATATTTAAAAAAAAAGAAAATAAAGATGACCTTCTTGAAGTTATGTGCTTTAATATCTCAAGCAGAGAAAGAAAAATGTAATTACCTCTCTAGTTTGGAGAGGAAAAAAAGAAGAAAACTATATATTGTTTGTTTTTGCTCTTTTGAGCTGCACCCCACAAATGATTGTTCCCTCCTTTCCCATAACCTGATTCATTGTTGTGTTGGTGCCATCAGGATTTTTGGACCCCAGTCAACTTGAAGTTGCCAAAAATAGTTATAATCTATATTTTTCCTCTGAATTTGTTTAAACTATTTCTCTTTAAACACTAATGGCCAGAATTTTTACAACTGCATCAATGAATTAAGTATAGCATGGTATTAAGTGATAAACAAAAATATTTGGCCATTTCTATACCATAAAAAATTTCTAAAACACACATATATATATATATATATATATAAATTTCAAGAAACACTATACCAAACCAATAAGTAATACAAATTTTATTTAATCTGATTGTAATATCCCAGTAAACAAAGTAGAAATCATATAAATCCACACTCATCTGTGTACTCAGTATAGATTGACAAATATATTAACAATAAGAATTTTACTTATTTACCAAAACTTGGTTATAACAGTACATTACCTTGTGATGGTTACTCACAAAATTTACCCTGATAATAAAATTAGTATGTTGTAATAAAATGACATTGTCTGAGACCATGCCACAAGGACTAAATAAAAGAAAAAAGTATCTTACATAGATCCAGATATGACCTGTATATCATCATCAAGGGGTACGGCTGACAGCAGGGATTCCCATTAATTTCTCACCTCTCTCTCTAGGAAAGTCTTCTAAACGGCACCAAGTGTCCTCACAGAGTTGATGAATGTAAGTTTTTGCTGGTTGTCCAACACTGGTGTGTTCATGAGTGGGAGTTCATAGAACATTGTTAATCTTACTTGATTATGAGATGGGTGGTAGGTAGCTGTACAGCTCTATACTTTGTAGAGTGCTACTTCCAGGATTTGTTCATAAAACATGTGGCATCCTTGTGTAGTTCCCATCTTGTTTTTTTTCCAGGCATTTCTTTAAAATCCATGTGGTGCGATCATACAATAATAGTTGTATGGCTACTGCTTGTCAAAATTTCTGTTTTGTTTACCGGAGACATCAGATCTCCATATGATCATTAACCTGTCAACAGGATGTTTAAGTAATGAAGGGATCATTTTTTAAATGTTACTGTCTAATTTGAACTCAACTGCTATTCTCTTCATCTCTATCGATTGCTAAACATTTTACAGGTTCTTGTGTAATGGCTCCCACCACACTCAGTACTTTGGATAGTAGATATGTCGTATATTTGCAGAGGTTTAATCTATGGGTGATAAGCCAAAGTTCCATCATTGCTGAAGCAAGCCTGAGAAATCTGTGGGTAACACATGGGCACTCAGTGATTGACTATCTGTAGTCACATAGATTTAGTGAGATTTAAATATATCAGTTGGGTTTTGTGAGAAGGATAAAATTAGATGCTTAGAAGTGGCTTTAATAAAAATTTAAATGAAATGAGTTTTTTTCCATCCCTAGAATGATGGTTAAAAAAACAAGGAAAAGACTAGCATAATGAAAATTTTAAAAATTAACATGGGAACCAATTTGTAATGGTGACTACTTTCATCACTAAAGATAAAGTGACCATCTTTAAGACCACCTGGCAATTATTACACACTCTATAAATCTAATCACTTAGGAATATGAATAAATTGTTGAATAGCTGATTGCATTAGATGGCAGTCTAGAGTCAACTAGAATGAGAGTGACATTTGGTTAAAGTGAATTGGAACAGAACTGTGTGTGAGAGAGAGAGAGAGAGGGATGAAATGAACATTGTCATTGAAGGAACCAGACTTCATGGTGGAGAAGGAAAATAAGTTTCGTCTGTCTGTTAGAGAACACAAGAAACAACTCTCTTGGTATTGTTTGCAACAAAATAACAATTATTTTGGCCAGGAATGGATGCAAGAATAGGAAGTTAGATAGGTAATGATTTTTCCTTTATAGTAGTACATGCTCATTAGTAGAAATAAGACGTTAAAGGTACATGCCTATCTTACTAAAAACGAAATGGTATTACTAAATTGATTATTCTTAGTTGTTGACACATATAAACTTTGGCTCAAATGTTATTTCTGAAAATTGAAATTTTCTCTTGCTTATAACTAATTTATTCTTAATTCATTTTTTTAAATTCACAGCCTATTTCTATCAGGGACGATATTTTTTGTAACTTGATTTTGCCTTGAATGAGATTAATTATTTCATTGATTGAATCAAAACTGTTTCATTTCCTGATTTGCAACAGTCTTGGGTATCTATTTAACAAAATAAATAATATTTGATTTTGTTTTTCCTAACAGTAGACTAGTAGACACAAATACTTGCTTGAAGAATTGTGGATTGAATGTGATCAAGTCCTTTTCTGTTTTCTACAGTTAAAAGTGAAATAATCATGGTTTAAATGGAGTAAGATCCATTGAAAACTGGATCCATGATGTTTTATGAACCATTGATAATATTGGCCACTCAAATCAAGATTTCTACTTCGTTATTATCTTCTGGACTCTAAGGAACTTGCCATTTACTATGTTATAACTTAAGCCGATTGACACTTGTTTCCCTGTGAATATATGAATGTACAAAGGTTGACTAATAGGTGTAGGGTTAGGGTTAAATATTATATAGCAGTTAAAAGATGAAGGACAAGACATTTTTATAAGAATACCTCTTTATTCTTCTTGGAGTCAAAGCTTCTGTGGTGTGTGAGGGACAGACGGATGGAGACAGGGACAGACCAGGTTAGATTAAGACAGATTGCTATATCAACCTATAACTTCTTCTTCCCCTAACCATAGCATGCTGTATTATTTTCAGGATGCCACTTACACATCTTCTGCTTCTCAGCCAGAGGTGCTCAACTGGAGGCTCAGTGACGGCAAACTGGCTCTGACTCAGCCCTCACTGACTCCAACTGCCTAGCATGTATCTGCATATATCATTTCATAATGCCCACAACTTCTAATTAGATCACGTGATCTTCCACTTATTTACACAGGTGTGTCTCTGACTGACAGCTAGGTCAAGATTCAATTTGCAACATTAACAAAGGGGACATGAACAGGCTATTCACAAAACAACCTAATTTTTAAAATAATTTTTACTCTCTAAATACTGATCACTTCTTTAATAATGATGTAAATCTTTGATTAATTTATTTCTTTTAAAGAACTTTTGAAATTATATGGATTGCCCTGAAAGAAATGGTTTATTTCCACAAGAACAACAAACATTAACAGGTGCACAATCAGGCTAATAGAATGAACAAGAGCTCAACAATAAAATAATTCTTTTATCACGCAGTTACTTTAAGCAAGTGAAGAGCAACAGCCAACCTAATTATTTCATTAAATTTATGATAAAAGGAATTGGAAATGATTTTACAATAAAATGCACAGAAAAATATGTTGAATATGGTTTTATTATAACATAGTTTTTCGTAAATCATTCACATTACAGAAGAGTTTTTGCTTTTTTATAGTTTTAAGTTTTCACAAGCATTTTAGTTTAGATAAAACCCTGAAAGAACTCTATCGAGGTCCCTGATTAATGATCATGCAAGCCTTAATCACCACAGAAGTACACACCATTTTTTTTACAGACGAGATGACAGCCTCATTTTCAGAAAAAGATGTTTTCTACAAGGTTTATTTTTTTTATCTGCATGGTCACAACAATGGCAACACCCATCTTTATGCTACAAATTAAATGCAGCAAAGATTTTCCTATAAGTTGAAGGGGAACTTTTTCCCATTTTTCTCATATTTTTCAAGACCTGTTACTTTCAGACAATCACTTGTTTTATTCCATATAACTCTTCTTGTCTGACTATTTATTTCAAAAAGGTATCAACAATTCCTTGAAGATTTTACCAAATCAAAATTTGGAATGCCTCTTTTATCCTCCAATATGTAATTTAGCAGAAAGGGGCGATTAGGACATAGAAAAGTAAGTAAAAATATTTTGATGACTCGAAAACTGTGCCATAAATTTATATGAATAAAAGATTTTATGAAAATATGCTACAAACTTTATATCAACATTTACTTCATCTACATCATATTTATTTTTTGTTATTTGTGCATATAAAAGCCATTTTCATTATTTACAGACCTTTACTCTAAACCTCATTTCATTCCTACCAACAATATTCACAACAATATTAATATTATTATATATATATATCATTACCAATACTATTTCACTGTACCCTTTGTTTAAAATGCTATAAGGATGGATGCAAATTTTGAGTTTTGGGCAACTTTGTGTTATTAATTTACATCAACTATCAAAAGGGCAGAAGTTGCTTGAATAATTCAAGTAAGGAAATCAAACAATAACTATAAACTGATACTGAAAAACTTTCAGAATAGAATGGTTGAAAAATATGTAGAGCATTAACCGAAACACAACAGGAACCATGTCTTCTTGGTTTTGTGCATTTCAGACATGGGAACTGAACTAATTTTTGATGTTGGAGCTCTTTCCAGAATTCTGCATATTTCATTTTTACTCACCAACAGAAAAAAGTTGCAAGAACTGATTTGCAAATGGTTAGCATATTACAGCACCAATCTAAGAGGTATATTTCTAAATTTACAATAAGAGTGAAACATCTATTTCAACAACAAAGCAATATGACAGAAAGTAATTTCTTTGATTTGTACTTCAATCATTTTTATTCTGATGGCAAATTGGAAGAGTTTGATCCAGAAAACATAGTTCCATTTTAATGTTGAGTTTAGTGACTATTTGGGAAAGGATAAGAAAATGTTTGATTGTATGTTTATTAAGGTATATCTACACACAATAAATAGTGATTATGGATAAAAAAAAAACAAAAAAACACGTTTTATTTATTATTTGTGTCCGTAACTTGAAGATGTAAATTTTATTTGAAGGTGTTAAATTTTTACCAATTAATTCAGTATCTGCATGTGTGTGCAAAAAGTTAATCCATCCGTTTAGAGTTAAATAAGCTTCATGACATGCAGAGATTTGATATCAGTTAATTAAAAAAACAAAACATCTTTTGATACACCTAACCAACTACTAGCACTGAAAAAGTATCAAAAGGGCTACGATTACTGAAAAATATCATGTATAGATCATTACATGATTTTCAAAAACATACAAGAGCTTTTAAGAGGTTGAGTCTTAGTTGATTAAAAAGATCCTTTTCATATACCTTAATATTTATTGAATATGTGGAAAATAACATTTAGAGAAGAAATAGACATAACATGATTAACTAAGGCAATTTCAATAAAATACATGAAGAATCCAATTCTAATCCTAATACACCTTGTGCTAAACCCTTGGGAAAGGTATGAATCCATCAGTTCTTCCCTCTCTTTTCAGCTATGGTTAAATAGTAGGGCAGATTGGGATCTTTAGCTTCAGTTTCAATAAGATGAATAAAAAATGTACTTCTAATTCACTGTGAAAATATATGATATTGAAAATAAAGCTCTGAATAGACATTCTAAAGAAGCCCTTAAATATCTTCTAAAAAGTCAACTAAAATTTCTGGAATTTGAAGCAGACAAAAGGAGAAAGCTATTACATTATACTGCAAATAGAAAACCTATGTTTCCAAAGGATGGTTACTCATGGAAAAGCCACACTGGAGACAGATTATGGACAGGGAGACTGATCCGAGCTTATAACTTAGAAATCAAAGTTCTAACATCTTTGACTTTAAAATTGAATGTGTTGCCTCTGATTTTCCTTAGAGCCAAGACACTTTGTATGATGCAGTAATGTTAAAACATCAAGAACTTTGCTTTAAGATTCTCCAACAAGAAGTTTTATTCATCTTATGATCTACAGATTCTTTCCTTGTGGCTGAGCTGTGATCAGAAGAAGGTTGTAATCCAAAGAATCACTCTTGGAACTTTCATTCATTTGTTCACTTGCATGACAATACTTGGATCTTTTAAATAAAATGGATATTATTCAAAACTGTCCCAGTTAGTTGAACTGGTATTTCCAAAAAATATTTACATAGGTATATAGCAACAATAAAGTATCATGTGTATCTACTTTTGCATACACACAAACACATTATTACAAGGTGCTTGTAGTATAAGGGTTATAATCACAGAAAGTGGACATAGCAACCAGAGTTCAAATCCTGTATGAGGCTGTTTACACTTAACATTGTGCAACTACTCTTGGGAAAGATATGAATCTAAGAGGAGAACACTGAATTCAAACCTGGTAAAGTTCTCTTAAAAAATTGACCTTGTGTCACATCCTATTTGTGAAAAGGGTTAGGTATATATATATATATATTTCAATTGACATAAACAGAAAAAAATATCTGTGGATAAATGTGGGCATGAATAAAAAATATATACAAATGGAAAGTATAAATGCAAAACCCTGAAAGAGAATGGATACACTATGAGTGCCTGTAGACTGAGTACTTTTGATTGATTGATTTTAATGGGATGTCAATTCATCTAAGGTTATTTTATGCCAAGAGGTTAAGGAATTGTATATGTTTAAATTTGCATTTTTTGAATAGTTTCTTAAAAGTTTTTGGCATATGCTTGTATGATATCAAGTATTTTAATCTAATACTAATAATGTTCAAAGATGTATTAGATCATAGATTGGACCCTAACAGCTACAATCTCTCTGGCTCAGAGTCGACCTGGGAGTTTCGGCAATAAAGGGAGTTCTTCATACTTCCAAGAGTTGAAACTGCACCACCAGAAGCCATTTTGTGTCATACCCAGAACAAACCTTTCAGTGCAAAGGATACAGTCAATGTATTCTAAGCAATACTGACAAAGTGTTAAAGTATTTTTGATATAATCATTCTTTTCTTTTCAAACTTGTGTAAATACTGATCTGTATCATCGATAAATCAGTACACACTTATAATTTCTTATAAAATGTTAATTTTCAAAGTTTGGTTTGGTTGGTTTTATGGCATATAAACCCTTGTAGGTTATTTGATGCCAAATTCTGTTATATATATATATATATATATATATATTTTATTATGTTCTTGGTACATGAAAATTTGTATAAACAAATGAATAACATAATCATTGGTAAAGGGGGAAACTATTTTAAAACAATGAAACAGTGAGGACCCTTTCATCTGGTACTTGTCAAGCTTAGTCACCGGAAAAATAATTAAGAACGGGGTGTAAATTAAATAATTGGATTGCTAGGACAAGGTGGGAAAAAAAAAAAAAAATTCAGGTCACACCAGTCTCAAACACTTCTCCCCAAAATATTTTAAATATGACTGCTTAACTGTTCGACATATATAGGCAGGATTTGTCAATACCTCAAAGTGAAAATTAGACAGCATGTACCCAGAGTTATTATAACAAAAAGCCGACTAATATCCAGGCATTCCCAGCAATGGATTCGGCTATAGGTGAGCATTTGCTTACCATAAATAGTTGCAGGACTAGCTATGAAGATGACTGCTTTTCTGTTCTGCATAGAGCCAGAGACAAAATTCATCTTAATGTCTTAGAGGAGATTTATATCGCTATAAATCGCCCTCCTCTATGCAGACAGTTAAGCAGTCATATTTAAAATATTTTTTGGGAAGTGTTGGAGACTGGTGTGACTTGAAAACTCCACCCACCACCTTGTCCTTGCAATCCAATTATTTAATTTACACCCTGTTTTTAATTATTTTTCTGGTGACTTAGCTTGTCAAGTGCCGGATGAAAGGGCCCTCACTGTTTTATTGTTTTAAAATAGTTTTTCCCTTTATCAATGATTATGTTATTTATATATATATATATGTATATAATCTTTATGTGAATAGTTTGTTGGTAACTATTTTTAAATGAATTGTTAGAGCTCATTTTCTTGAACACAGCTGAATGGTTTCAAGTATTTCTATCTAACACCAATAATTCTATTTGATATTAATCATTTGTTTGCACACAGTTAAATGGTTTTAAATAATTCTATTCATCAAGTATTCCTATTTAATGTAAATAATTTGCACACAGCTGTATGATTTAAAATAACTAATAATAATCCTTAGTAAATGATTAAACAGTTCTATTTGATCCATAGGAAATACCTAACAGGTACTACCAATCCAAGTCAAAGTTGACCTGAGAGTAATGTCAATGAAGGGGTACTCCACATTCCCCAAAGTTCTTGAATTAGAGCCTCACCATCAAATGCAGTTTAGTGTGATACCCAGAAGACTTTAGGATGGCAGAGTCTTGCCCCGCTGTTGAGGTGCAGTAGACATATTCTGCATTCCTAGCCAAGTGGGCAATGAGTTTATAACAAAGTTTCTGGCATCAAAGCAGGAGGAGTATTGGTAAACCATTGAAACTAAATTGCTTCGAGGAACAGAAACTGGTGCAGACTTTTTGAAAATCCTCATAACAAGTGATGAAATGTTGTGAAATATTTACAATCCAGAAATTCAGGTTCAGTGACCTGTGTGAAAATATCCATAAAAACTAAGGAGGTTTGCCAAATTCAGAGTGTAGAGGTACAAGAAGTAATTATCTCCCTTAGATAATTCATATCTGTAAGGAACCCTGTAGGGTGTTACATTAAAGTTCTGAAAACCATTCTCAATTTCTTTTTGTTCTGGTCTTTGGACAGTTGGGATATATTTTCTGGCCCTGCCAAGAAATGATACCCTTATCAAGTAAGAATTTTTTTGTATCCCTTCCAACAACAACTTGCTCATGGAACAAAAAATAAATAGTTTTAGCTGTTAAGGCACACTTGTGTATTCTTTCCATCCGAAAGTTCACTTGCTATAGCAATAACATAAAAAGATTGTTATTATCATTGCAAATGAACCCATCTACCTGAGTTCAAATCCTAAACAAGGCTGTTTGAATTTCCATAGCACCAATACCCTTGGGAAAAGAATGGATCCAACTTTTTTCCCTCCAGCAATGAGTAAATAGTATGGCACGACTCAGTTCTTTAACCTTGGTATGGCAACCAGTCTAGGATAAAAATAACTCTGAATTCAAACAATTTGCAGACCTGGAAAGGGATGGATTCTACCAGGCTATTTCTGCCCAAGACACACTATATGAGTGATGTCCCTATCATCAAAAACAGGATACTGGACAAGTGAAGGAGAGCTATATTATTTATATAAAATGATAAATGTTCTTGGTATGTACAAATGGGTTTATCTTGTCATTCCTCTTGTCGTACTCAGTCGTATATCATGGATGTATATTGGTCCTTCAAGAGTAAGAACTTGATTAAAACATCTTCCCTAACACAATTAAGAGCAAGATTAAAGTGTTGTTAACATGATTTTTAATCAAACGGGATGTAGGATGATTTTAGCCGGAGTTTTTGTAGTTGTTAGCAAGGAATGGTTGTTACGTGGGTGCATGTTTATGTTGAGTTGTTTCCTCGCTAAGAGTGTAAGGTCTTTCGCTAATTGTAGTTAGGATGAAAAGAAAGGATGAAAAAGTAAGATGGCGATGGTCGAAAGGTTTTAATGAATAGGTTTTTATTTGCAGCATGGAATATTGGGTTTGCTTTTGGTGCTGCAAGACTCGTGCTGAGGTTGTGCTTCTTGAGACAAAATTGAGTTATGAGAAGGTTGAGATGGCAGCGTGTGTCGTCGGATGTGTGAGGGGATTGTGTTCGTAGGTTTAACGAAAGACATGTTGCAGTTGTAGGAGTTGAACTTTGGATGTCACCGTGAGTTTTGTGTCTGGTATTTGGGGAGAGTATGCACTTTCTCCATTAAAGTGGCCCAGAGGTAAAATGGGAGCTGGGTATCGAGAGCGGGATTACTCGTCGGATCAACATAGCCAATTTTTGGGTGACATAAAGTTGTGCCTGTGCGAGGCATGTTGAATGCATCTAATTTATATTCAACTGAAGAACAGCCAGTGTGATGTCTGCACACTGGACGGCATTCTCCAGCTAAAGAGGGTGTGTTTGGCAGCTTACCCAATTTCCTGTTGCCCGTAAAGAAAGGCCCGGGCTGAATAGGATAAGTCATCCTGATTGGGTGAAATTAAGTGTCGAATTAAATTTGCACACCAAACCAAAATATGAAATTTCCCTTCACTACAAGGATATGGTTCATGATGAATATGGTCCTGAAGAGTAAACTGTCACCAGACAGAATTACTTAAAAGTCTCATGCCTTTTCCATGATGCTGCACATGGTTAATATCCAGACATGTTGCCCATGAAGATGAATCTGCACATAATCCCCAATTTTTCAGCAGTTTTTAGCAAAACATAAAATTGTACAAGTGCAGCAACCTGTATGTGACCCTTGTTTTCTCAATTGTTTTGGATTCTTTGTTTAATCACATATCAACCTTTCTGGGTTATTTAATACCTAAGTCATCCTTACAGAAGAACAGTAGTATCACTTTTTATCTCATAGCTGGGGAGATAAGGGGGGGGTCATATCTTTCCCAAGAGTATTAGTCCAAATATAATAGTGCAGTTGGCATTGAACTCACTATGATGTAACAGTCCAGCACATTAACCCCGATCCCAGGAAGACACCCTCCCTTTCCTAAACTAAAAATTAATAACGAGAAAAATATTTAATGACATGGAAGAAATTAAAAGAAATATGTTGGTCCAGCTTCACATCATACATATTGAACATTTCAAAAGGTATTTTGACCAATGGAAAATTTGTTACAGTAAGTCTGTTGAATTTCAGGTGGTGTATTTTCAAGAAAATTAATGTTTCATTCCTTGTTCATTTCTGTCTAGCTTCAGTTTTGATATTTTGGAACACAATTTTTATAGACCACAAAGTATTTTATTGTATCATTTATTCAGTTTTCATTTAAACTAATTCATAGGATACATTTATGAATATTGAAATATTATTGTGTCTGTGTGTCTTTGTCTACATAAAATGATGGTTTCACACAAGAGAAACTTGAAATTATTTTTATATCAAATATGATGGCTCACTGCCAATATTTACACAGTTGCTAATAATATTTTCTCAGCTATATATTACCTTTTTGAAGTATAAAAATGAAGATGATGATATTGTATATATATATATATATATATATATATATATATACATACACATATGTATACATTTATTAATATATATACATTCTCCCATGCATGTACATATATGTACTCATACACACATACATGCATATATATAAATATATACACACTCATACATGCATATACACAAATATATATAAATGAATATATATATATATATACACACACAAATATATGTATATATGGATATGTAATGGTTATCATAGTAGGAAATGTACACAGCGACAAAAGTTAAAATCCTGGATGATACTGTTTGCTTTTCATATAGAACTAATATCCTTGGGAAAGATATGAATTCTACAATTCTCTCTCCTGGATCCTTTAGCCTTGGTTAGGCAAATAGTTGAGGTGAAAGTAAATTCTGAATTCAAACCTGGTACATTCTACTTAAAAACTGACCTTGTATCATATCATATCCTATCCATTTAAAGGGGTTGGTCAATATATATATATATATATATACAAAAATAATTGAGGCCACATCGGAGCACTTTACACCATGGGGTCTACTTATGCAAATCTAAATATATATACATATATATACATAATTATACATATATACATACACGAATATAAATATATATATATATATATATATACCCATGCATGCACACACACACACACACACACACACACACACACACACACACACACACACACACACAAATGTATATGTTAAACATCTGACCTTTGACAGGCAGTGTAAGTTATATGGATATCAAAACAGGATGCACCTGTGTCTTCAGATAAACAAAATACAGTGGAAATGCCACCTGAATTGCGTGGGTCACATGCCAAAAGGAAGAGTGACCACAAGGTGTGTGGACATCCAGAAAAATATATAATGACTGAAGATTTTGGACCCCGGAGAGAGAAGAAGGAAGTCGACAGAAGAGACACTAGACATTATGCTGCTCTGCGGGCTGGCCATGGGTTGAAAGGTAGAGAAAGGTCTGAAATGTATGAGTCTCGCTAAAGTCAAAAAATGATATGATCATTAGTTGTGCCTTGTGAAGACCTCATTAAAACATATAGAAGTGGAGAGGATTAGATGTTTTAAGTTGGCCTTTTACCAATTGAGGAAACAGAATGAAGTTGAAGTGTTCTCTAAAGATTCCGTATCTCATTCATAGGGTATGTTTTAGTTGTTTCCAACTCTCTCCTCACAAAACTAATTCACCACTATGACTTACTATTGAAATAAACAAAAAGTAGAAGATTATATTTTTTTACAATAAGAATTGTTGTCAGTTCTTCCCTGTCTATCCAGCTATATAACATAAACACAAACCAAAATATATTTACATATAAACACAAACATATAGATATTTACATACATACACAAATATCTATATACAGATATATATAAATATACACACATGCACAAACACCTAAACAAAACACATACACACATATATATATATATATATATGTATACACACACACAGGGTATATGTATAAATATGTATAAACACACCCACAGACCAATATACATACGTATAAACACACACATGAAAATATTTCTATACACATAAATATATAAGCTCACATGAACATATGTGTGTGTATATATATATATATATACACACACACACACAAATATATATACTCACATACAAACATATACACGAACAAATACATATATATATACACACACACACACACACACAAATATATATACTCACATACAAACATATACACGAACAAATATATATATATATATATATATATGCATATTCTTATTTATATACACTAAAAATATATAGATATACACACATCTATCTATCTATATATATATATATATCTACACACACACAAAGAGAAATAAATATATATGTATATATATATATACACACAAACACAAATGGATATATGCATACATTAATATACATAGGAAAAGGTTTATATGCTCATAAATATATATGTATACATACACTCATTCCTAGAGATGCATATATATATACACATAAATATATGTGTATTTGTGCAGCATTTCTTTGTTAATACATATTTGATTAAACAATAGAGACATTTTTTCTACATATTTTTGTATTTATCCTTTCAAGTTGCTGCATCAATGTTATGATATCTGGCTGGAATTGGTTAATAAACCTTCCAAAATTAATTGGTTTCCGAGTACTTTTTGCCTGATAATGAACAAATCAAACAACCAATTAAAAATGTTTGTCAACAAAATAAACACTTTAACACTCCACCCAGTAAACAAGCATTTATCAAATCTTTTATCACAATTAAATGCACTAAAATTATAAATTATATGAAAATATTCAAATGTCCTTTAGGAGATTTTATCTCTGAAAACAATATATATGTTGGTTAAACTTCATCCACCCTTTTGAGACGACTCAAAATGCATCTCTCTGACACCAGTTCAAGAGCCCAACATCAAAAAAATATTCCTGCCCAACAACTGAATTTTAGAAAATTCGTATTGAAAATGCAGCAATATTAGAGCAAACTAAGAAAAACTACAGATCCTTGAAGTGCTCCACATCATAAAAAAACATTCTAAACTCAATAGATTGAATTTTGAATCCATATATATCCAAGAATAAAAGTATATTCATATATACTCATAAATATATAAATACACATATAAATATATGTACAAACAAACACAAATATATATATATATATATATATATATACAACATGAATATATAGATAAGAGATATACTATTGAAAATATATTTTATATATATATATATATAAATATCTACATGAATATATCAATGTATATGCATATATATATATATACACACACACACACACACACACACAAATATGTTTATATATATATATATATATACATACACACACACACATAAACACATATCTATATATACATACAAATAAATATACACACGATTGTATTTATAATCATATATATACGTATATGTTTATTTGTGTGTGTATATATATATATATATATATACACACACACACAGACATACAAATATAAACCTATATATATATACACACACACACACATAAATATAAAAAAAGGATGAATATGCACCCAGCCACACACATACATATATATACTCACAAAAATACTCATATGCAGATATATACACATGAATATTATATATATATATATATATATATACACACAAAAATAAATATATGTATATACACAGAAATATATATTAGTCGTTTACTTGACATATAGCTGAATTTTTATGTGACTGCTTACAAACAGGATAATCATTTATTTTTAATCTACAACAGATAAAAACTTACCTAATTTTTATTTGTGAATCAAATATTTCTACTCTTAAAGTATTATGTCACATGCTTCTCATGAAGGTTAAAGGAAGGATAAAGCAGGTGAGTGAACCATTGGGCAACTGTTTTATTGGTCCAGTCACAACCAGTAGGAAACTGCTATTCTTATGTTATTCATTAAGCCACCAGTTCAGTAAAATGATTCTACTAAAATACAAGGGAGATATGCTATGATCATCTGTTGACAGGTGACACTATTTAACAAGTTATTTATAATTCTAAACCTAAAATAGCAATGTTGACATAGTTGATCACCATATTGACCCAGTAGTGTGACAGAAAGCATTGCAGGTTTAGTCAAATTGGGGGGGTGCAGAGAAAGTGTAGCAAAGGACAGATCAGGAGTCAGTCTAGTGGTTAGTGTCCTTTTAATGGCATTTCTAGGGTTATTTTATTACAGGTTAGACAATCCCATTCATTCTATGTTCATATTAACATTCTATGTGTAGTTGTTTCTTATGAGATTTTTGGTATATGATCCTATTCAATACAAGTATTTTGAAACCTGGTTCAAATATTAAATTTAATATTTGAACCTGGTCAAAGGTGCTAACACGTTTAGTACATGAAACTCTCTTTTCTAAAACTTTAGAATTCCTACAACCCCCATAGTAGGTCAACCCAAATTCTATTAAAATCCATGAATGAAAAACGGTAGACAACAAAGCTAGCTATGAAAGAATATACATGTGCCCACTAGAAGCCAAGAGTCAAAAACTGGTCAGTATAATATTGTCTTTAAGTCTTAATTTAAAATACCAGAAAATTTTACACAAATTGTATGCTCTTTTGTTTGTAAAATGATGCTTGTACACTATCTGTGTTTTAAATGTAAAGGCAATTTTACCGTAAATCCAAATTTAATATTTGAACTTGGTCAAAGGTGCTAACATGTTTGGTACATAAAACTATCTTTTCTAAAACTTTAGAATTCCTACAAACCCCCATAGTAGTTTAGAATATACAGCCTAAGTAAAAGAAGTCCCCCATGTAAAAAAAACAAAAAAAAGAAACAAACAATCAGTGAAATGACGACTATACCCCCCCCCTCAACAAGTAGTAGGCCTACCCAAATTCTATTTAAATCCATAAATGACAAAATGGTAGACGACAAAGCTAGCTTTGAAAGAATATACATGAGCCCACTGGAATTCACTGTTGAACCGTGAAATTCTATTTTCGTAAAAAAGTAGAACTAAAACACATGTTTGGGCCAATTTCAGAAGACAGGGGAAAACAAACAAACAAAAGAAAAGTAGGAACTAAAATAGAATGTGAAGAGAAGAAAAAGAAAAATTCTTTTATCAATATATTAGTCTTGGACTTGAACTAAGTTAAAACTTACTGGAAAAGAAAAGAAAGGACTTTTTTTTTTTTTTACATACCCATGGGAAGCAGCATGATGGATGTAAAAGTATACGAATAAACCCTCTGATGGCCTAATGTAATGCCTAACCTGGTCTTGTATGTATGAATCTTACGGCTCAATGGTCAGGATCGTCAGTTCGATTGGGGAACTACTGCTGCTCATCTATAAGCCTGGCTTCTATAGATGAAAATAAAAACAGCCATCGGAAGATAACCATGACCCACACTCAAACCACATATATAAACCGCATCGCTCTTTGCGTGGGTAAAAAGGGGGCGTGTCCTTCTGAGGTTGGAGCCCAGACCTCAGTGTTTGAAAAATCAGCTACAGAGCTCAAACAACAAAAACTACTAAAATGCAAACATACAATACAAATAGCGACATTCAGTGTTAGAACCTTAAATAGAATAGGTCAACTACCGGAGCTGACTGCATCGACCATAGAACATAACATAGACATAATATGCATGCAAGAACATGCACAACAAGGATATAAAATATGACAATACTGGCAATGGATGGACACTAGCCACTGCATCAGCATGGAAAAACTCTGTCAATGTCACAGTAGGAGGTGTAGGAATACTTATAGGACCAAAAGCATTAAAATCACTTAATAGCATAGAGAGAATACAACCTAGGATGATGGTAGCTACTTTTAATGGCAACCCCAGAGAAACAATCATCTCCTGCTACAGCCCTACCAATGTTAGTGAAGAAACTGAACCCATTGCCTTCTACGATGAGCTATCCTCTCTAGAGCGTAGCATTCTGAAACACAATGTTCTAGTCATGAATGCCCAAATCGGGAAAAACAGAAACAACAAATAGAGCCTACACAACATGTCTAACAGGAATGGACAACATCTAACAGATTTCATGATAGAAAATAGATTAACATGCCTCAATACAAACTTTCAAAAGAGAGAGGGAAAATTATGGACCTACACATACACAAACAATAATAAAGCACAGGTAGACTACGTCTATATAAACAAGAAATGGAAAAATAGTGCAATGAATTGCGAGGCATACTCCTCTTTTGAGAGTGTGTCCTTCGATCACTGAATAGTCACGGCAAAAATACGACTAAGCCTACGAAAGAACACCACATGAACAGTGATCACCAAACACTATGACTGGGCCCTTTTTAACAACAGGAATATTAGAGATAGATATGTGTTAGAATTGAGAAACAGATTTGATGCACTACAGGAGAAGACAAAAAAATGTACCATAAATGACGAATATGAAAATTTCGTCAACACACACCTCGAGGCAGCAATGAAATGCATTCCAACAAAACCTAGAACTAAATCTAGAGTCCCATGGGAAACAGTGGTTAGAGAAAAATGGGCAGACGTGAAAACTGCCTCCAAATGTAATAGGAACAACCCAACCAACACCAATGCCCTGAAATAAAAAAGGCACAAAATGAATTAGCAAGCATATATCTAAAAGAACAGATAGAATACATACAAAATCAGAAAAAAGGATTAGAGACTCAGTGGAAGATAGGCAATCTAAGATAGTGTGGCAAACAATAAACGAAATGAGGAGAAGGAAGAGCACAGCCAAAGCTAAATGGAAAGCTACAAACCAACAAGAAAGAATAAAACTGTGGAAACAGCATTTCGAGAATCTGCTAGGAAACCCACCAAAAGTTACACATGAACCAATCAACAGAATTATTAGTAAGCAATTAGACATTAAACTAGGACCGTTTACTCTAGAAGAACTTGACTCAGTACTTAGAAAAATTAAAAATAGAAAAACTGCGGGGCTTGATTAAATTCCAGAGAAGTATGGAAGACCAGCCAATTCAATGACATACTGCTCCGACACTGTAATGCAGTTTATGATCAAAATCCGACAAATGCATGAAGGGATGCATCCTTCCATTCCCTAAAAAGAGTGACCTCAGATTAGCCAAGAACTATGAGGTATAACACTTACATCCATGGCAGCCAAAATATACAATGCCCTAGTACAAAACTGCATAGAACCCAAAATTGACAACATTCTTAGGAAAAACCAAAATGGCTCTCAAAGAAATAGATCCACAACTTCACAAATATTGACTATCCATAGAATCCTTGAAGGCGTACGGGCAAAAAACCTACAGGCGACATTAATATTTGTCGACTTTACCAAGGCCTTTGATTCCATTCACAGAGGAAAGATGGAACAAATCCTACTAGCATATAGCATACCAAAAGAGACTGTCACAGCAATAATGATTCTTTGTAGAAACACTAAAGTAAAAGTACATTCTCCAGAGAACACAGACTACTTTGACATTGTAGCAGGAGTACTGTAAGGGGACACACTAGCCCCATACCTCTTTATCATCTGTCTAGACTACGTGCTTAGAACATCGATTGATAAAATCAAAGAAAACGGCTTTTAGCTGACAAAGAAAAGAATCAGAAGGTACCTTGCAAAAACAATTGTTTGTTAACTTATGATTGCAACAGTTCAGACTGTCAGCACATCCCCCTGTAAGATCAATTCTCCCCATAACCAAATTTATGTGCGTCTTAAGTAGCATCTGCTACAATCCCAAATTTGCTTCTGATTGGTTGAAACAGTCCTATTTAAATTGAACCAACCTACAATTTGTCATAAAAAGATCCCATGTTCAATTCCTGTCAAGTCACAAACCAACATATACTTTCTGAATGGTATGAGCACTTAACAACAATTACCAATGCTGACTACACCGATGACATAGCGATTCAGGCAAATACACCCGCCAAAGCTGAAACACTACTGCATACTCTGGAACAAGCCACTGCAGGCATTGGCCTCCATATCAATGCACACAAAACGGAATACATGTGCTTTAATCAAACAGGCGATATTTCCACACTAGACGGTAGCTCTCTGAAACTAGCAGACAAGTTCACCTACCTAGGAAGCAGTGTCTCATCAACTGAAAAAGACATCAACACGCAGCTAACGAAGGCATGGACAGCTATCAATACGCTATCAGTCATATCGAAGTCAGACCTGACCGATAAAATGAAACGCAGTTTCTTCCAAGCAGCAGTCGTCTCAATACTGCTATATGGATGCACAACATGGATGCTAACTAAATGGCTGGAGAAAAAGCTAGACGGCAATTACACAAGAATGCTGCAAGCAATTTTGAACAAGTCCTGGAAGCAACATCCTACAAAGCACCAACTGTACGGCCACCTACCTCTCATCATGAAAACTATCCAAGTTAGACGAACCAGACATGCAGGACACTGCAGGAGAAGCAGGGACAAGCTCGTAAGTGATGTACTCCAATGGACCCCCTCATATGGCCAAGCAAAAGCAAGATGACCGGCTTAAACCTACATACAGCAGCTCTATGAGGATACGGGATGTAGCCCGGAGGACCTGCCAGAAGCGATGAACGATAGGGAGATGTGGCGAGAGAGGGTCAGGGATATCTGTGCTGGCGGCACGACTTGATGATGATTTTTAAACAGATCTATTTGAACCAGAGATGAGACCCTATCAGGTACTACCACTCCAGGTCAGGGTAGACTTGGAAGTAATGCCAATAAAGATGTACTCCACACTTCCCATATCTTCAGAGCTGGAGCCTCACCATTTGCGCAGTTAAGTGTGATACCCAGGACAACTCTTTTTTTGGAGGTTGAGGCTTTATCTCTCTGCAGGGAATACAGTATATTCTCGAGCCCTTTTAAAGGAAGCTATATCACTGGTCAACATATGACCTTTGCTTGTTTCTCAGCCATTTCAATAAACCATGTTTTAAAAAAAAATCTACTCAATGCATAAGATCATTACATACTCCATCATCAATTTTGACAGGGTTCAATCATAATTTACAAGAATATTTTTCTGATTGATGACCAAAAATCTTCAAATGGTTTTGTCATTTGCTTTACATGAAGGTTAACAGAGGAAAAATTGTTGGGGAGTAAATAAATAAAGACATTTTCACCCTTTGAAAGTACAAATAATGTACCATAGAGGTTTTATAATATGAGTTTTGAAAGTAGATAAAAGAGACATATCACTACTGCAGATTCAGCCATACATGAATTGAAACATCCAGTTCTATGATCACTATTCCAACAAAAACAAAACAATGAAAGCATCCAGTATTTAAGAGAAAAACTTACTATCATATAGAAACATGTCAGTACTAAAAAGAGCATGAAATACAAATAAAAAACCAGAGCATCTCATATAATGTAACAGTTACCAAGTGAGAAGTGCAGACCATTTCTAATGAATTTGATTCTTACCGAGTGAACTTCATGTCTGGCTCTGAGGCAAAATAAGCTTAATAAATGTCTAAAAGATGAACAATCGAACATAACATCCATCGATAAACAAAATCATATTTATCTTTTGATGTCCCTAATTCATTTGACTATTGTACACGAAATGTCATAAATATTGCACTTAACTATGTCAGATGATGGGACTTCTGTTCTGGAGCTCTGGGGAATGTGGTGTTACCACTTCAATACTATTACTTCAAGATTCACTCTGAGCCAAAATGATAACACCTGTTAGGGTCTAATCTATTGGACAAACAGATATGGTTGAAAATTATTTGTACTTAGTAGGAATACTTGAAACCACATGATTGAGTGTAAAAAAATTATCATTATTTTCTTTATCAAACGGGAATACTTTACAACTGTATACAAATTATTTGGGTGTAAAAATAGTTACTTAAATTGTTTTCAAATGATTATCATTATCAAAGAGGAATAATTATGTGAAACCAAGGACTAACTACAGCGTAAACTAATCCAACAGGGGTTGACGTGCTACCAAATGAATTAACAACCAACCCAGCATCAGGTGCTCATAAAGTCCAAAATCTTGTTAACAAGGGAAATGGCTATATTTTTTTCTCAGTTCAATTTTCAAGAAACACAATTAAGTTGTATGATGAAAAGTGCTGCTTACAGAAATAGTGTTTATTTTGAGGAGGTCTGAAAGGTTCCCAATAAAAAAGGGTCATTGCTTTTCTTTTTTTTTAACTGCATTTTTTGTGAAAACTAGAGAAACCATCTGCTATGTTTGTTGAACTGTGGGGAGAATGTATCTAATAGCATGTATTTTTCATGGATCTAGATTCTTCTATTCTTGTTCAGGCTGTGAAATTTTCATATATGAGGGTTATTTGATAAATAAGGTTTATATTTCCTAAGGAGTTGAGAAGAGGAGGCACTATTTACAGTTGCACTTCTTTCAAGAAAATCAATAATCATGGGTCCCAGAAAATGATCAGCATTTCCATTCCATAGACTGTCTTTTTGTCACAGGCTCAAAGTGGAAAATACATGTTTAAACCATTTGTAAATATCTTTTGATTAAAACATGGTTCTCCATATGCATCATACATTCCTCTATAAATTTCACATGATTTGCACTTCTCAGCTACCAAAAGAATTGATGATAGACCTCTGTTCACACATGGGGAGCTCTATTTGCAGCCATTTTGAATAGCCTCAAAGCAAATAATTTAGTAATATTAAAATTTTTGTTTAAACCAATTCCAAACAATGCAGAATTTACATTCATAGAAAAAAATCAATAAAAAACTTGTTTGTTTCTTTAAAAATTTCCTATATTTATTGAATGACCCTTGTATATTATATAATGTAATATTGTAAATACATATTATATAATGTATTTTATATAATGTAATATTGTAAATGTATATTATATAATGTAATATTGTAAATATATATTATATAATTGTGATGTGGCCTAATATATTTATCCCAAGACGGGAGTTTATTTTTCGCACATGTGAAGACAGGGCAGCCTGGTACTTGATCCCTCGCAAATTAAGTTCCAGTGAAGATTCCCTTTTTGGGTGTAGGGAAACTGACAGATAATGTGGGGGTTAATTTGGGGCTAGACTGACCGCCGCTGGCAGGGGGTTTCCATTTTTCACATTACACACACACCCACCAGGCCACTACCTCTTCCTACCCCAAGGATAATGGTTTAGATATAATAATATTAATTATCATGGTTGACAATTCCAGTTTCCCATGTAATATTTTTAAAAGGCGAATAGGACATTTAGCGAGAATAAATTGAGGTGAATGAAGCTGAAAAGGAATATGCAAAAGACAACTTGATAGGCAGACAACACAATGAATAAGTTTCGACACGAGGAGAGATATAAAATATAACAAGGTTTTTAATATATGCGGACACACATATTTAACGTGTCGGCTATATTATCAGTGGATAATATCAAATATACAAAGGTCTTTCTTCCTTATTCTTTTCTTTCTTCCTTCTTTAAATTGAGAGAGAGAATATGTAATTGCAATACTTAGGAAGAGTGGAGGGAGAAAACAGTCTTAAGGTTTACTTAGCTTTTTGGTGGGTTCCTTCTGAGAGTATTTTCTCTTTTACGGGCTAGCGGGATTTTATATAGCTTGGCTTGAAGGCATCTGTCATCTTCTTGTCGAAGATTCTTTATTTCGCTTCTTCACCCAGAGTTTGGTATGAGATTCGCTCGTCCGTTCACGGCGACCTCCGTCCATGAAACTGATTTCCTTATTCCTATTTCCGATGACAAAAAGGGTGCTACTTCCGCTTTAGGGTTCTGGCCAATCATTTAGCCTCTTTCTTCTTCCCTCACCCTGTCAGGCGATTTGTTCGGACTACTATCTCTTCCACCCAGGAGGGGATAGGGGGTACGGATAGCTTGACCCACATTTTTTTCTTCCTTCAAAAGGCTGATCGAAGTTGACCTACATTCCTTAGTCCTCCTCTTAACGGTCAGTCTTTGGCAGCCTGTTAATTCAAACATGGAGGGGTAGGCGAAATTTCTTATTTCTCTGCTCTCAGTAGTAAACCATGTGACATAACATATATTATATAATGTAATATTTTAAATATATATTATACAATGCATATCATATAATGTAATATTTTAAATATATATTATATAATGAATATTATATAATGTAATATTGTAAATACATATTATATAATGTAATATTATATAATTTATATTTATAATGTAATATTGTAAATACATATTATATAATGTATATTATATATTGTAATATTGTAAATAGAGATATCCATTTGTTTTTGATCAGATCTGATGAAGTGCTGGAATCCATTATGATAGATTTATGTACATTTTTATTATACATTATCATTTGGTCAATAAAAAGTATTTCCATTGTAAAAGTATGGTAATGGCTTTGTTAATGCTTATTCTAATATTTTTTCAAGATGATACTTTTTAATTAGCATAAATAATAAATAAATTGCTAAAATAAGTAATAAACGTAATTTGCTATTAACAATGTGTGCAGTGGTTAAATGAAACATTATTATATATGTATATATATATATATATATTGAGAGGAAGACAGCAAGATGTATGTGTGTTCAGAAAGTAATTACATTTTGCAACAGAGGATAGGAAAAAAAAGTCTGTATTTACCCAACCTATCCACTACAAACAGGATGTGACATAAGGTCAATTTTTGAGTGGACTAAAACTGAATTGAATTCAGAGTTTTCCCTTCTCTTAATCAGGTTGCTTAGCTAATGCTAAAGAACTCAGTCTGCCCTACTATTTAGTTTGGGCAGAAAGATGGTTTCAAAGAAATTGAAAACAGTCCTTCAAACATTGTTTTCAGGGTAAAGCCAAGATTTCTTTAATGTGGAATTGAAATTCTGCCTTCCCATTGAAAAACTATTAATTCATCACTTCTCTTTCTATGAGTAAATAATAGATCAGACTGAGCTCTTTAGCTTTGGAGGTATGCAAACTGGTCAAAAAGAAAATACACTTTAATAACAGGATATTTTGCCCCATTTAGTCAGGTGAAGGATCAGGCATTAAATCAGGTTAGGAATCATTCCTTGCAATTGGTACTATATAACCCAATACAACCTGTCATAACTTACATATATATATACTAGAAGAAGAACCCAACATTGCCGAGGCTGGATTCTAAATACAGAATAATATATAAAGAAATCTCATTTTATTTATTTTCTTAAAAATTACTCCCTAAAAGTTGAGTGTCAGGTGGCACCTGCAGATAACAGTTCCATTTGCTTTCTGGATAAATTGGACGTTTGTGATTAGTTTTAAGCTAAAATATTCTGAGTACCTCTAAGAGTGAGGGGTTTTCAATTTGCCCCATCCCAATATTCTCCCCTCTTTAGAAGTCTTTAAAACACTCTTTGAGGTCAAGTGAGTTCACACACCAATTTTCATCAAGATTCACCTATTAGCTCAGGTTTATATTGAATGAGATCTTTCTGAATAAATTTTCTCCCAGAAGATCCGAGGAGCACTCCTGCAGATGCGAATTTGATTTGCTTTCTGGATCAATTAAACCTTCTGGGTCAATCTTCAGCTAAAATGTTTTGCAACTACCAACAGGTAATATTAAAGCAGTTCACATAAGTTTAATCAAGTTTGGCTCATTAATTTAGGAGTCCTACATAACAAGAAAGCATATCAATTATATATATATATTGAGAGAAAGAGAGACAGACAGAAAGACAGACAGAGATAAGGATTTGTATAGTATCAATTTGATTGATTTTAACTGTATGTCAACCTGTCAGGGATTATTTTATGCTGAGATGTTGGGGAATTGTGTTCATATCAACATTGCATTTCTCATTTGTTTGCGCACAGTTATAGGATATCAGTTATTCCTATCTCATACAAATAATAAGCACACAGTTGTATGGTTTCAGATATTCCTATCTAATACTAATAATTTATACACAATTATATGGTTTCAAGAAACTATTTTGATTTAATAGTAATCAATTGTTTGCACACAGTTATATGGATTTGTGCATTCCAATCAAATATTAATAATTTTCAACAAGATCCATTTTACCTAACAGGTTTTACCACTCTGAGTTAGAGCGGACCTGAGAGTAAAGGCAACAAAAAAGTATTCCACATTCCCGAATCATTTTATATAGAAACAAAATTCTACCTATCCATCTTTGTGCTCAGCTTATGATCAAAATGTTGCTCACTTTCACTTCTGTTTAAGATAAATGTGTACTATCTGTGCAACCTGGGAAAAGTGTAATATAAATATATATATGTGTGTGTGTATGTACATGTTTTATGTGTTTTTTTTTATATATTGGTTCCACATCTCGTGAACAGAAATTATGTGTTGATGGTGGGGGAAAGAGAAACTTTTGGATTATAGAGGGGCCACAAGTGCAAATTATCTTAAATACTGTCTAACTTGAGTGCCAGTTTAGGCAGTTGGATCAATTGTAAGCATAAAGGATCAGTAGTGTTAGTGTTGCTTGTGATAGTTGGGTTAGTAAACAATTTGTAGCTTGCCTCTGTCAAAACTGGCCTGGTCCTGTCTGGCTGCCAATACCAGCAAATTATTCTGTGAAGGATGTGCTTTTAGATTCTCTTTTGGCAGAGAAATAGCCTAAAATGATGATCTAAGGGCTTGGGGGAATATATGCTCTCTCATATATATGTGTATGTGTGTACATAGGCCTCTCTTTCTTATATGTGTTTATGCATGCCTTTCACTCACTCTCATATATATATATATATATATATATATATAGGCATTTATATGTGTGTGTGTGTGTGTGTGTGTGAGTATATATGTATTCATTATACCAACCTCTCTACTATAAGTAGGATGGGACACAAGATAAATCTTCAAGTGGAGTAAAGCTGGTTTGCATTCAGAGTTTTTCTTCTCCTAGACTGGTTACTAACTAAAGGTAAAGAATTCAGTGTGCCCTACTTTTTACCCTGAGAACAAATGTATTCATGTTTTTTCCAAGGGCCTTAGCATGAAGTGAACTACAAATAGCTTTGTCAAGGATTTGTATCTGGGTCATCAATTCCTTTTCTCATGACAATAATGGTAATGCCAAGCACATCTCCAATTATATGCATATATGTACAAGGAGCACACAATAAATTTCCAGACTTTTTTCATATGGGCACTTTTATTAATAGTACATGCATAAAACTCTAGTCACCTTCGAAGTAATCTCCTCCGGCTTGTTGTACCATTCCAACAACTTCTGGAAGGCCCCATGGAAGTCCTCTTGTGTGAGTGTATCAATGACCTTTGTCACAGCCTCTTTCATCTCCTCAATTGTCTCATAACAACAGCCTCTAAGGTTTCCCTTGAGTTTAGAGAATAACCAAAAGTCACAGGGAGCAAGGTCTGGACTATACGGAGGGTGAGGAACTTTCTTGATGCCCATCTTGGTCAAATAGTCTGTGACAAGGATGGAGTTGTAGACTGGTGCATTGTCCTGGTAAAAATGCCACTGACCCGATTTGAAGAGTGCTGGCCTCTTCCTGAACTCCCTTAAAACCTCAACATAGTATTCCTTGTTAACTGTCTGTCCAGTGGAATGCTAGTGCTGTCAAAAAAAGGGATCATCAAAAGTTTGTGGGTGGATTTGCTCTATCTGGCCTTCTTGGGTCTGGGAGAGCCAGCATGCTTCCACTGGGAACTCTGTCTCTTGGTCTCTGGGTCATAGCAGTAGATCCAGCTTTCATCTCAGGTCACCAGAGCATCAAGAATTGCAAGATCTGAATTGATCAGCTCAACCATCTCCCTGCTGTCATGACAACGTCTTACTTTCTAATCTTCTCTGAGCACCCTTGGGGGACAAATTTCATGCAAATCTTCCGCATCTTCAGTTCCTTGCAAATAATTGTGTGTACAGCTCCCACACTAACATCAAACGGTGCACTTGTTATCTCTATAGACACACGCCGGTCCTTATCCATGAAATTCTTTATTTGGCCAATCAACTCTGGTGTATTGACTTCGTTACTCCTCGCACACCTCTCATCATCCCTCACAGACTCCCTGCTTTCCTTGAGTCTCTTATGCCACTCAAAAACTGATGCTCGATTCATGCAAGATGGTTGAAAAGCAGTCTGAAGCATTCCATACATTTCTGTGGCATTTTTTCCAAGTTTAAAACACAATTTTATTGTATATAGTTCTTCTAAAGTGTGCTCACGTCCTCATTGCATTTTTGAAATTCACCAGCTGTGACAATCAGGCTTTAGTAGGTTGTATTTCAATTCCTGTTGTAGCTGTTGATTTGAACCTGAAATCATAAAAATTGGTCAGTCATCTCATAAGATGTATAGCAATAACAGTCAATTTTAAATGTCTGTACAAATAAGTCTGAAAACTTATTGAAGGCACCTCGTATCAATATGTATATGTATATAAGTATCTCTCTCTCTCTCTATATATATATATATAAGTAAATAAACAAATAGGAATATTTCTTTGCAGTTATTCATTTTGTTATTGTTCTCAACTAGTTTTGACCTTAGGTCATTGTCTGAAGAAATTCTTTTTTTTTTTTAAGTTCTTAAAAGAGTTAATATACCACAAAAGAAGCAAGAAATATAAACTGGTAACATCGTATATCTATTGGTAAAATAAAAAATGTCTTTTGGTCTGCAAGGAAATAAGGATTTTATGATCATTGCTATTGTAATCAACAAGCAGTGAGTTCTAAACTTGGAAGATATTTGTGAAACATGGGCAGGGAGTGTTTCAAATTAACCATAACTGTTTTAGCCATATATCTAAACTTACACATTTGTTTATTTAGGTATTTCATGTGACAACCCAATCTGGTCATTCAATTTCAAAGCTGTGTTTTGACGGTGGTTTAGTTTGATGTTTAGTCAATTGTCATCAGTGAGACATTCATATATGTAGTAAGCAAATGGGAATAAACGAATAGTTTTTAAAATTTGATCAATCAAAAAGTGCTCAAATGCTGGCCTGCAGAGCAGCATAAAAACTAAAAGAAATTAAAATCTCTTCATTCTTAATAATAGTCACATTGCTAAAAATTTTTGTGCATTGACTAGCATATAATCATTATATGAAACTTACAAGTAAATGGACAATGAAATGAATATAAATACTAAGTATTCCAGGCACAATACAATCAATAACTGCAGAAGAGAAAAGGAAATGGGGGTTAAAAAACTTTATTTTTTATTTCTATTCTAGTCAATGTGTAATACTAAAATTAGTAAATAATTAATTCTAGGCAAAGCATAAGTAGTAGGACTGACTAAACTGAACTAAATTGTTGCATTATATGAAAAAATTGCAGTATGGATGAAATGTTAAAAATTCAGTAAAGGAACATAATTCTTATAATATTGAAAAGAATGTTACTGAATGAAATTTTGAAAGTGCATAATACAGATTTCAATCCAGGAAATAATAAAGAAATTTTTTTTCCTATTTTTCCTAAAATTTTTGTTGGTAGTTAACTCATGTGGGATACTAAAATTAGTAAATGATTTGTCCTAACAAGTGTATGGCCACTTACCTCCCATCACAAAAACTACCCAAGTAAGACAAACAAGATATGCAGGGCACTACTGGAGAAACAAGGACAAACTCATAAGTGACGTTGTTCAATGGACCCCTACTCATGGATGTGCCAGTGTTGGCTGATCAGTGAGAACTTGTTTACATCAGCTCTGTGCAGACACAGGATGTAGTTTGAATGACGTGCCAGAAATGATGGATGAGAGAGACGGATGGAGAGAGAGAGAGAATCATGGAAATCCATGCTGTCAGCATAACTTGATGATGAAAAAGACTTACCAGCTAATATCAACACTTTGAGATTTTGTGTATATTCAGATTTATGAAAAAAAATTTAATACTCTTTAAAGGATGATCACAATGACTATAATTTGTGCCAGTAAATAAATGGCCCTATAAATGTTACAATTAAAACTGTGTTTATCAGGATTGGTTCTACAAGATAACAGTTTGCATCACAAAAAGTTATAGAAAGGAAAGAATTAAAAGTCAAACCTACTAAATTAAATTCCTGTATTATATATGAAAAACAGCAGTAAAAACGGAACTTTTTTAATTCAGTGAAGAAAAAATATTGAAATTTTATCATTCAGATTTCAATACAGGAAATAATTTATTTGGTAAAAACTATTTTTCCTGAATTTTTTTGCTGGTAGACTAAAATTGAGAAGTAGTTGGTCTACAAATAAAGAAAAGTACCAAACAAATAATGGTAATATTAAATTGTTGTACAACAACATGGCTGGAATTTTGAAATTATGTATTAATTCAAATTTACTTATAAATTAAGTACTAAATATGCATTAAATGCAGATTCCAATGCAGGAAATAATTTTAAAAAACGGTCCGGGATCCTTTCAAGAAGAGTAAAATGGAAAACTTATGTCCAAATAAATACAGATAAAACAACCACAGAACAAAAAGAGGGGGAAATGGCTGAACACTAAATCAGGTTCTAAATTTAATACCAAAAATTTTAATTTTGTGATATTTGCACAATAATTTGGTGTGTTTATTCATTAATTTGTCTTTATGGTGACAGCAAGATTTCATGTTTTTCCTCTTACCATAAATTAGCAGATATACAGCCAGAATATGCTTTGGCATGTTTGACAATAGAGTAATTAATCTTAGGAGAAACACCAACCTTAACTTTCATATACAAGTACCAATGATGTCTAGAGTCAGAGCTTATGAAAAGTTTGAAAAAATTCTCAACGGTACCTGCAATCAACATAGAGAACTACTGCAACCGTTCAGCCTCCCAAGTGGGAACAAGATATGTACCTTGAGCAGCAATTCTGATATCAAAGGTAAGCGAGTTTCTTAAATGCTTTAACAATTTTGCTTAGGTTTCAAGAATCTCAATGATTCCAAACCCATGCTTCAAGCTATAGAGGCAAAATCAGCAAGTAAAACTTGGAGAGTATCAGGTGAGCTTAACTTCTAACAGTCTAGGGTCATTCATCACCTTTACAATCTCATCAAAAGCATCTGGAGCTGTCAAATTGTGCCTCATGTTACCAAAATACTGCAAAACTTTTGACTTATCTGAGGGTGAGGTCATTTATTTTATGGCATATCAACCCACAGTGGTTATTTAATGCCAAATCCTGTTTCTATATATTATATATATGATTAATAGTTTGTTTCTATATATTATATATATGATAAATAGTTTGTAATTTCATTTTTAAATGAGTTAGATAGAACTAATTTGATTGCACAAAATTAGATGGTTTCAGATATTGCTTTTTATTGTTTGCACAGAATTAAATGAATTCAAGTATAGAAAATTACTTAATATTTCTAGTTGATTCACAGATGAGACCTTAACAGGTACTATCACTCTGGGTCAGAGTAAAGGCAATGAATAGGTACTCCACATTCCATAAAGCTCCAGAACTGGAGCCTCACCATCAGATGGTTTACTGTCACTTTCAGGACACTTACTGGTTGTAGGTGGGTTTTATTGCTCTGCAGAGTATTCTACAGCCCCAGCTGACTGGGCTGGACGTACCCTAGTAGATATCACAATAAAATAGCAGGGTCAGGATTAGGCCCACAAATATTGAAGAATTAAGGAAGCAAATGTCATAAAGCATGTGGCAAAAGAAAGAAAAGATTAAGAACTTCTACAGAAGGGTAAGAACAATATTATCTACTCAACTCAATGTTCAAAACAGGATTATGACAATGGCAAAAGCAATACAAGTTTTTACTTACAGCTAAGGTCAGAAAATTAATGACTTGCCATAAGATATACCATCTGAATGTTGATGTTGACCATCTTTATACTGCTAAAAGCAATGATAGTAAGGGCTTAATCCAACTTGAGTTGACCTACAAAACAACAACTATTGATTTTTAAAAGCGTTTTGATACTACATCTGATTGACTGTAACAAGTTAGTATTCATGAATTAAAAAAAAAAAAAAATTTGTCTATTCATTAAAAAAAAAAAATCCATGAAGAAATTTAACTTCCCTATAAGGGAAATCGATAAAAATATGCAACAAACAAATACAGGTAAAGTCACAAAACAGAAGTGAAAATGCATGGATTAAACAACAAAAGGCATGAACATCACTTTGAGCCAATCATAAAAGACTATGAAGTCATTGCACTTTGGGACTTAACCATTCAATATAATACACATATAAAAGCTAATAGATAGTGATCACAAGCTAAAAATTACCTTCTCAAAGATATAGCATCACAATCAGATAAGAATATTTATGTTAAAGAATATGATGAAATAAGTAAATATAAAGATCTTTAAATTGAAGAAAAATGTGGCACTTTAAATCTGTTATGCTTATCATATTTACCCAACCCCTCCGCTCAGGCAGGATATGACACAAGGTCAATTTTTTAAGCGGAGTTTAACAGGTTTGAATTCAGAGTTTTCCTTCTCCTAGACTAGTTGCCTCACCAAAGCTGAAGAACCTAGTCTGCCCTACTATTTACCCATAGCTGGAGGGAGAATAATTGGTCTCATACCTTTCCCAAGTGTATTAGTGCTATGTGAAATGCAATCAGTTATGCTTACAGTAAATGATGCCCTAGTTATGATCAAGAAAGGTACAAGGTAAGTATATTAACAAGTTTTGTTTTTGCCATTTGGTTTAGTTGGTTTTTATGGCATATCAACCCTTGTAGGTTATTTACTGCCAAATCCTGTTTATACATATATATAAAATATACATATGATTTGTAAACCATTTTGTAGATAACATTCTTAAATAAGACTAAGCTCTTTTTTGCATACAGTTAAATGGTTCCAAGAATTGCTACATAACAGTCACAATTTAATATCAGGGATTTGTTTGCACACAGTTTGTTCTATTTGACTCATAGATAGAACCCTATCAGGTGCTACCATTCTGTGTCAGAGTATATATGGGAGCTAAAGCAATAAAGAGGTACTCCACATTTCCGAAATCTCCAAGTCTCAGCATTAAATTTTTTAGCATCATATCTAGGATACTTATTGAGGGGGTCAGATGACTGGGCACATTTTAGCCTCTGATAACAAGAGAATAAAATAATTGCATTATGTTATTCTTCATCTACTCAAAAAAAATGTTATCAATGTAAAGAAAATATCAATAATGTATACGTTAAGTATCACTTGATATCCGAATTTCTTCTAGTGGAATGCATTAAGTCATTAACTTCTCTTATGCTAGGTCTTGGTTTATAAACCACAAAGGGATTAGACTAAACAGAAAGGAAATGATGATTAAAAAAAAAAAAAATATAATGATGAAGAAGATACATATCCAACAGTGGTATTTTATATGTTCAACAACTTCAATAATATTCAAACAAATGCCATCTACCCATAAAATTTTTTTTAAAGAATACTACCTCTGATATAATATCACCAAATTTTTTTCTAAGTATTAGGTTATTCCACAGTATTTTCCTCTGCAAGGATTTAAAAAAAATATACAATTAGTTTAAATCATTTATTAATGAAGACAGAATATTTTGCTATTGAAGTAAAAATATTCTGCATCCATCAGTAGTGTCACGTGGTGTCCCATTGAGAAGATAGAAATATGATTACTACTATCCTCTTGTTTGAATTAACAGTAGCAAGCCATCAGAGAATGACCGTTAAGAACAGATGTTTGTACTCGGTGACCTCCCTCGGGTCGCCTGACATGGGAAGGAAGAAGGTAGAAGCCAAATGATTGGCTGGGACCCTAAAAACGGAAGTGGCACCTTCTTCCCATCAGCGAAAAAAGGAAAAGACAAAGTTAGTTGTTGGACAGGGTTCGTGGTGGACGGAACCAAAAGCCAAGTACTCCGGGTAAAAGAAGATGAAAAGAATATCTCGGACACGAAGAAGCCATTTTCTTCAAGCCAGTATTAAAAATAGCATAAAGTCTATTAGCCCGTAAAAGAGGAAGTATTCTCCACAGGAACTCCGTCGAAAAAAGAAAAAAAAAGATAAGTAAACTTTGAGACCGTTTCTCCTTATACCCAATTTTATATACCCTCTCTCTCTCTCTCTCTCAATTTGAAGAAAAACGAAAGAAAAGAAAAGAAGAAAGACATTTATGTTCATGGATTATTCAGTTATGATATATTTGACACGTTGAAGGTGTATATCTATGCGTAGTAAAAGATTGACATATTTTAATGTTCCCACATGGTCTAAGTTGTTATTTGTGGCGTCTGCTATGAAATTGTTACTTCATGTTTCTTTTCCAGCTTCATGTTGTCTTATGTTACGCTTGCTTAAAATTGTCCTATTAATTCCTTCAAATTCTTATACGGGAAACCGGAATTGCCGACTATTTTAAATAATATTAAACTAAGCCTAGAGGTCCATATCTTCCATTGTTCTAGGGAGGAAGACTGGCGACCTGGTGGGTGTGTGTATAGTGTGAAATTTGGAACCCCTTGCCAGCAGCAGTCAAGCTAGCCATATATTAACCCCCCACATAATATGCCATTTCCTATATGCCTGAGGCAAAACTCTGAACGAGGACTCATAATACGAGGGATCAAGTGCCAGTCTGCCCTGTCTTCACACGTGCGAAAATAAAGTCCCGTTCTGGGATAAAAAGGTAAATTTTCGCGTCACAGTAGTTTATTAACTGTTAAGTAAAAAAGCCTAAATGTGCTAATTTCATATTTTTTGTTAATGGTTGTAGACTAAAAGCATATTTAAATAAAAAAGGAGATTTTATTTTAATCAGACATATAAAAAGACGTATATAAAGCTATTATGTTTGATAATTCTTTGAAAATGACCAAAAATATTTCATTTTCACCCCTAAAGACTTAGTGACAGGAGTATATTTTAGATGAACAAACAACTTGACATCTGGGCTTAGAGTATGCCAACAGTATCCCCACCCCTGTAGAGGATTAAGACTCCACCCAAAAAAAAGGTGAGGATGATACTAAACTGCATCTGACAGTAAGGCTTCATTTTTGGAGCTCTATGAAGTGGGTAAGTGCCCCTCCTATTACTTCCAGGTCCACTCTGACTTTGAATGGTAGTAATAACAGTTAGCATCCTTTCTATCAATCAAATAAATCAGTTTGAACATTTTTTTGTATCAAATAGGAATTCTTGTTAACATATAACTGTGTAAATCATTTCTATTAAGAATATTTACTTGAAACTATAATTGTTTACAAAAGATTATTATTAGTTACTTGAAACCATATAACTATTTGGAAACAAATGATTATTAAATAGAAATATTTTCTTGCAACCAAATAACTGTGTATAAAATATGATTAATGGGAACACATCAAACTATAAAACTGCAAATTACTGACATTAATTATCGATCAAGTATTCCTATCTATACATAAAAAAAAACCCCTCTTAACTACGGCACAAAAAAATCTTAATCTAAATTTATAATATAAACTATTCCCAAATCTCTTGACATAAAATAATCCAAGACAAATTGACATGCAGTTAAAATAAATTAATGAGATGGACAAAGAATTATTTCATTCAATATCTTGTCAGTTGTTTTTAAGTGGTTAAACCAAAATGTCAACTATACATGAAAAAAAAAAAAAAATCCATGATTATGATTAAAATATTCTCTTCCTAAAAGCAAAATGTTATCAGGTATAGAAAAAACAAAAACAAATGAGAACTTGACACAAAAGACAAATTTGGCAAACAAATATTTCATAGATTATAATGTTCATAAAGAAAAAAAAAAGGAAGAAATAAAATCTAATGACAAAAAAAAAAAATACAACTGAAGAAAAGATATTCAGTATAAGTTATTTCCAAACTTCATTCATGGGTTGAGTGAGAATTTTGGTAGATTTGTACACTTGTTCCAATTTGCAAAACAAAGTGTGGACAAGTGCCCAGAAGATTTCAAACCATCTACTGACAAATAAAAGTGTGATTGTAGATTGAGGTCAATGAAGTAACTTTTCTCACCCCAGGGATACAGATTGAAAATAAGGGCAGTTAAAAGTGCATTTTTTAGGTGACAGTAATAAAATAACATTATTGCTAAAAGTGCATTCTTTTTATTTCTGCATATAATATTCATCTATGTATTTTATATATTTTATATATATATAGTAAATTTTTTTGTGTATGTAAATATGTATATACAAATGTATGTGCTTGTGCATGTATAAAACTGAAATTTGTATGCATATATTTTCATGTGTGTAATATTTTTGTATGTATGTGTCATTATATGAATACATAAAAATTGAGATAAATTTTTCTCAAATATATACTATTATTCTTGTATATATAATGTATTTATCAACATAATAAAAATTTACACTTTTGATATACATACATTTAAATATATAACCGTACAAATATCTATGTGAGTAGAGATTTATGAATGCAAATGAGTTCATAATAATATACCAATTAACATCAAATATATATATATATATATATTTCTGATAAAATAAAATGTGAATATTTCTATCAATAAACTTCATTATTATGACTTTATACATGTATTGTAATGTTGGAGTATGAGTGAAATAAACAATAGAATCAGTGAAGTAAGTTCAAACTCAGTCTGGAGCAGTTGACATTCACTTCCTAAGCAATTTAGGAAATATGGCACTTTTCTACTTTTCACAGAGCTGATCTGATTTCAGAAAATTGTGAATTTTCTTAATCTTTCAATATGTATCTTCAGCATATTTCTTGTTGATAATACACTGGCTGCATCTCTACAGAAGACCCCACCCCCGCACCAATGAGTGTTCTGGATATATTAAACAATCTTATGTTGAGGCTCCAATAATGCTGGAGCTTTGGGGAATGAGGAGTACCCCTTCAAGGTCCACTCTGGCCCAGAGTGGTAGCACCTGATAGAGTCCTATCTATGGACTATTTGACACTTAAACTGAGTGCAAATGAATGACTTATGTTAAATTGACTTGTTTGAAATAGAATTGTTAGATCACTTAACTGTGTGAAAACAAATGACTGATGTTTAATTGAATTGTTAGTTATACATAGCAATACTTGGAACTGTTTAATTTTACTGTTAAACTGAATTGTTAGAAATAGAACTGTTGATCACTTAACTGTCTGTCTTGACAAAATGTGTTTACAAATTATATATTAAATATATATGTAAAAATAGGATTTGGCATTAAATAATCAACAATGGTTGATATGCCATAAAACCCAAACAACCAAACCAATCAAGACATCTCTTTTTAGAGGGGCTTTAGCCCCCTCTAGGGGATTCAGTATGCATATTCTAAGACCTGTTGACAAGGTATTTGGACATTTAAGTAAAAACTTCAGTAATCAATAAGTTTACAAGCTATAGATATGATTTGATTATGAACAGTTTTCTGTATGCACTATTGAAATAATTTTTCTCTTATTATACCATGTTAGATAAAGGTTAAGAAAATTCAGCTGAGCATCAATTATTTCTGTCCAACAATAATTGTTACATTTCATGAATAAAATTTATATACAAGTGGGATAAGCATAAGTAGACAAAGGTTGTATTGTATTATCATCTACTGATTGATTTATCACTCCATCTGTTTAAGAGGTCAAAGTGTCAGCATGTCACATTAATACTCCAGCACCTTCCCCAGTATTCTTGTCTATTTTAGCTATATTGTTGTCTTGATGCTTTTTATTCTTCCTCATATATATATATATATATATATATATATATATAACACAAAGTCAATTTTTAAGCAGAATAAAACTGATTGGAATTCTGAGTTGTCCTTCTCTCGAACTGGTTGTATAACCAAAGCTAAAGAACCCAGTCTGCTCTATTATTTACCCATAACTAAGGGGGAAGAGATGGATGAATCCTTTTCTTCAATTCCGTTTCCTATGATGATAACTGATATGAAAACTCTTGTCTAACAGGTAGACTCACAAGTTGCCTTGGCAACAAAAAATATTTAAATCAAGACAAATTATAACCTTTCATCTCTATCAAACACCTCCATACCTCTACTTACAGGGTACTAGTGTCTTTTCCAGTTTTTTTAGGCTAGTTGGTTGACTATAATGGGTATCCCTGTCACTTATGTATTTCAAATCTTTTAGATCGCTGAAGAAAGAGGAGAATATCATTATTATTATTTATGCATTTGCACATTTATATTAGGTGTCTGGAGATTAAATAAAACTCAGTTTCTTCAGGTCTCAAGCACCTTTCTCAATACAGGCCTGTTGGCAAGGCTTAGAATATGCCATCCACTGAACAGAGGTAAGACCTTCCCATCTATCCCCCCAAAATCTCCTGGGTTGGTTGGCATGGCCTAAAATATGCCATTCTATGAACAGTGGTAAGCGCTCCCCATCCAGCAAAAAAGTATCTCCTGTGTTTGTTGGCAAAGCTTAGAATATGCCATCTTCTGCAGGAGGGTAAGCACTCCCCATCCAGCAAAAAAGAATCTCCTGGGTTTGACACTAAACTGCATTTGGTACTGAAGATCTAAATCTGCAGAGTGTGGCTTATTTCTTTATAGCCATTACTCCCAAGTCCACTCAGATTCAGTGTGCTAGTATCTTTTAGGATCCCATCAATGGATCAAATAGATCCATTTGGAAAGTGTAAGTATAAGATAGGAATATGTGATATCATATGAGTGTGTGCAAACAAATTATTATTAATAAATAAGAATAGTCACTTGAAAGTGGATAAGTGTTTGTAAATTATTATTATCTGATAAGAATATTTACAATCTATGGGTCAAATAGAACTTCTTGAAAATTCTTAGTTTTGGATAGGGATACATGAAACAGAACTGTGTGCTAACAAAAGATTATCATTGAAGAGAACAATTAATTTTAGACAGAAATACTTGAAACCATTTAATTTGGTTCAAATTATTTGTTTTAAGGATAATTACTTGGTGCTACAGTTGTTTACAAAGAGTATTATCATTATTAGTTAAAAAAAAACCCAACATATTATTGTGTATGAACAAATTATTATTATTTTACTCCTTTGAGAGTTTTTCATACCAGTGTTAGCTGATCGTTATTCACTGGAGGCTGAGTGACAGCAAGTCTCCAGGACTCTTCTCAGTGTTTTGAGCAATCTTAATTATGCAGTAGTTTGGATGTTCTCCACTTATCCTCTTATTTCTAAGTCTTCCAGTCCCTTTACCAATCTTTTGGTGACTGTGCCAAGCACTCCAATTACAATTGGCATCACTGTCATTTTCATGTACCATAGTTTATTATCATTTTTATTATAATTATAATAATATAAGAATAATTACTTTAAACTATATAATTGTGAATATATTGTGTTAGAAAGGAATACTTAATTCCATATAACTTAACCAACAAAATATATCTAGTGATAGAAAAAAAAAAATGACTGCAAAGCAACAATTATAATAAAACATTTTACAAAAATCAATTTTGGCACTAAATAACCCTTAAGGGGTTGATATGTCATTAAATAAATCAAACCAAGCAAAAACTTTCTCAGTATTCTCACATATCTCAACCTTGCCATAGTGCAGACAGTCTCCATTTTCTCGAAGTCTCCTATGCCTTCAGCCAAATGTTTTTCAGGTGGTTCCAAACTGTATCAGTTCTTATGAGTACAGTTCAGACTTTTCATGTTCCACAGATTCTTTAGTTCTTGAGATTAATTCAGATACCATTCTTTTACTTTCATTTTCTTCTTTACCCTGTAGTCTACTGACACAGGTACACTTCTCCTTTTTTAAAATAATCAGGGCTGAGTTTCTTACTGGGTCAATTTGGATCTTAAAATCTGAAATATATTATTTTCCACTCAGCAATTTTTCAGTGTCAGGTAATTCTTGTCGGAGATCAAACTGACAACAGGTCTCCTCTGTATTTTTCCTAACTTTTGTAATGTTGTCTTCTTGATGATTTCAATTATTGGATAACTTTTTGCAAGATTTTTCCAAGTTTGTCAATAATGCTGAGTATATGAGTGCTTTCTCTAAACTCTTTTAGTCATTTATTAAGTTTTATTTAGTTTAGCCCAAGATGTGGCACTCAGTGAGAATTGAACTCACAGCCAATGACTTACTAATCATTTCACTACATAAGGTTGTTTCACTTTCTAATTTAATTGAATTAATGACTTCGAGTTTCAGACAAAACGTCTTTATTAAATGATTACTGGGTTCAATCCTAGTTCAAGTCATACCAAAGACTTTAGAAAAATGGAACTTGATACCTCTTTGCTTAAAACTCAGCATTATAAGGTATGTATCAAGGGTAAAGTGGAGCAATCCAGGGAAAGGAGTAGCGCCCTCCCCTACACCTCAGTGTAGTAGCTATTGAAAAGGGAGCCTTCGGGTCACCTTCGACCACAGTTGCCAACTTTACTTTTTTACTAGATCAAATCCTCTGGCTTGGATCAAGAGATCAATTTGAATTTCAAATGTCCGATAAAATTTTATACCATTTTTTCCACTGGTATTCATAGAGTAATTTTTCTTACTTATTACAAATAATATACATATTAATATTATTATTACTATTTATCAAAAGGCTTTCTTATTATTAGTATTAGGAATCCTTAAAATAATTGTGTACAAATTCTTTGGAATAATTCCTCAGCTATTCAAAGACTTTTAAATTTTACTATTAGACAGGAATAGTTAATTGAAGATATATAATTGTTAGCAAAAAATAATTATAATTAACTTGGCATAATTACTTGAAACCATATTTGTATTAAGAATAGTTACTTGGTTATGATTTCTTATAAATGATTATAATCAACTTGGCATAATTACTTTAAAAAGAACTGACTTTGGAACTTAATAACCCTACAAGGGGCGACATGCTGTAAAAATCACCTGTAATAACTGGTGTTTTTAATTGGAGATGAAATAACAGCTAGTCCTCTCAATAGCTCAGCACTTTCTTCAGTGTTTTAGACCATTTTAGTAATGCTGTTCTTTAGCTAGCTTCAGTTATTCTTCATATTTCCTTTTTTTATAATCTTTGCAAATCTTTTCAGATTATTAATGTGAATTCAAATGCCAGTACTAAACTGGTCAATTACACTGGAGACTAAAATTTCTCAAAAACATGCCAAACCTTGCAAGAAAATAATATTCCCTAACCAAGTAAATTATATCTCCATGTATGAATAATACATTTTTTTTATGTTGGAAAGTTCAAAGGATAGTCTTGTTCACTTCATATTGATTGTTTGAAAATATTATCATAGCTATTGTCAAAATGGCACAATGGCAGCCAACCTATGGAGTATCCTGGATATCATGCTAAACTACATTCAATGATGAGGCTCCTATTTTGGGACTTCGAGGAGTGTTGAGTCAATTCTTCATTGCTATTACTCCCAGGTCCACTCTAACTTCGAGTTCTGCCATATTGGTAAGGTTAAGAATATACTGACTGTAAGCCCTTAAAAAAGGATAGAACCTCCAGCCTAAACTAAATCAGATAGTGAGGCTGTAGTTCTGGAGATCTGAGGAGAATGGAGTACCCCTTCTTTGTCACTACTCCCAGGTCGACTCTGATCCAGAGCCTTAGTACCTGTTAGGGTCCTATCTGTTAGCCAAACAGGTCTGTTTCAAAATTATTTGTATTTGATTGAAATACTTAATATCATATAAGTGTAAATCATTTGTATTAAGAATAGTTACTTTAAGCTATGATTGTTTAATAAGAATAATTCTTATAAGTTACTTGAAACTGCATTGCTGTATGCAAACAAATAACTATTATTAAATAGAAATAGTATTAAAATTTCTTACAGACATTAACGAAGAAGATTTCTTTACTTTATTCCTTGGGAGATTTTCACACCAAACAAGTGTTTTTAAAAATGTTTTTATTGAAGTATGAGTGACAGCAAATCTCCTCCAGTTTCCTGGACATTTCTAAAAAATTTTAGCTGATTTTAACAGTGCTATGGTCTGAATGGTCTTAACTCTTCTTCTGATCTCCAGTTCCTCTAGTCTCTTTTCAGGCCTTTGGGTACCATTCCAAGTGCTCCAACTACAATTGGTATCATTGATAACCTTCAAGTCACACATCTCTTTGCCAAAGGCCAGGTATTTGTCTTTTTGGTTTTTTTATGGATGAAAAGTTAACTCTAGGATATGTTTTTCTGGTTGTGAATGGATAATCCTTTTCTATTTTCAAGTCCCAGTGAATTTTATGCAACTCATTTTCTAGAACAGATTCTAGTTTGTGCATATACTATTTGTCAGTATGGTCAAATTTTGATCTCTTCACAATTCCCAGTGGATCCCCTTTCCTACTCAGTCATGTCAACTCGTGTATTCCTTTTTAGTGAATTTCCTGCATTCACTTATTATTTGATCAAGTGTTTCATGTCTATCATTACATAACCTACACATTTTTGTAGCTCTTTTATTTCTATCATTTCTATTACCATTCATAATAAAAGTATAAATTTCAGAAGAAAGATAAAACAATTTAGGATTTTTAACTCCAAACATCATCGGCTTATCTTTTTTTGTCAAGAGGCATTTTATCTTAATAAGAAAAAAATATTTAAAAAAAATCAAATTATGATATAAAAAGAGTTACAAAATGACGTTTTTTTTACACTTTTGGTGGTAAATAAGAGAATACGATAACTATGGGAATAAACTGATGTAAATGATAATCAAATTGGATACTAAACTTGTGGCAAGATTTATGTTATAAAGATAATCACTCCAAAACTAATAACATTTTTGATAAATATCACAAAATATAAATATTTGATAAATAGAAGTATTAATAGTTTGTTGTAATTAGTGAATGGGAAATAGTTTGCGATATAGATATCACTTATTCAAACATAAATTCTAAATTTCACCAGGTTTTTTTTTATGCAAAAAAAAAATCCTGACTTATACTCAAGTATCTACATAGACCTGTTGGGAAAACTTAGAATATACCAATTGCATCTCCTGGAGAGGGATAAAACTTCTCTTGAAAAGGGATTGTCCTAGGTATGACACGAAACAGAATCCAGTGATTAGGGTCCCCTTCTGGATGTCTAAGGAGTATGAAATACCCCTTCATTACAATTACTTCCAGTTCCACTCTGACCCAGGATCCTATCAATAGGTCAAATAAAACTATTTAAAGATTATTAGTATTTGGATAGGAATGCTTGAAGTCATATAGTTATATGCAAAAAAAATTGTTTTTGAATATGAATAGGTATTCTATGCCATAATTGTGTATAAATTATTAGTATTAGATAGGAATACTTGATATAACTGTGCAAACAAAAGATTATTATAGTCAAAGTGAGATTAAAAAATTGATTGCAATTGAATGTTGAAAATATTGTCATGATTATAATCAAATTTACAAATGAATCAAGTTTTTGGCATTAAATATTCCGAAAGGATTTGATATGCCAATAAATAAACTTAACCAAATCATCAAGACAATTTTCCATGCCAAGAAACAAAATGCATTTTTTAGCTAATTTGGAGATGCTGATTTCGAAAATGACTTGAGTTATTCATGGTTAGCTACCGTTTTTCTGTACTGTAATTGCTAATTTTGGGGGAAAAGATCAATTTACAATCTTGGCTAATCACAAAATTTAGTTAATAAAAGGTCATAGAAACGCATCAATTTTCAGGTAGGCCAAGCAATTTATGTCAGCCACCAGAAATAAAATATTTTTATAAGAAAAAAGTGCTTTTGAGTTAAAAAAAAATGTAAAATAGAAGTACCAAATTTTTTTTCCAATTTATCGCCAAAATTCAAATTAACAAATAAACTTTATCAGTAATACATTTTAGTAAACCTGATAATTAAGGTGACATAAAAAAAATGAAACCCTAAAATTTTCTGTTTGATGTTCATAAATTTATCCCATTACTTTTGTCTCTTCACTATGGAAGGAAACCAAACACATTGAGAGCTTTTGTTTTCACAGTTGGAAAGAAACTCCAACTAAAGACATCCCAATTGAATGCACCTATTCCATTGTACATGATGAACATCATGAAAATGGTTTCCCCATAACATCAGGAAACTCATTAAGGATGATGAATTTATTAATTCAATGAACAACTTGGAATTATGTGCTTGGACATTGTTTATTAACACGATGAAAAACTTCTTTGGCAATCACCAGACTGAAAATTACAAGGAGTTAGTGGAAAAGCTATTGAAAAGTCTACAGGACATAGGCACTAATATGAGTATTAAGGTTCCTTTTTAACATAGCCATCTAGATAAATTTCCAGATGATTTCAGTGATGAGCAAGAAGAACGATTCCATCAGGATATCAAAACAATAGTAAAGTGCTACCAGGGATGGTGGGATAAATGGATAGCTGATTACAGATGAAATATCAAAAGGGACTTAAATAACAATGAACATGATGGATAATCAAGAAAAAGAACATTTTTACCATAGTTCTTATGTTCACAAAGGTTTTATTTCTGCTGTTTATTGAATGATTTGATGAAAATACTTGTTGGTCTTAGTATACATGGGACATAATAAAGCTTTTTTTGTGATAGTAATGAATTGTTAGTATTGTAAGGAGATTATGTTGAAACTGTAAAAGGAATTAAAGACAGAAGGAAAAAGACAGGGATACCTTTAGACTTAAATTCCACTTTTGGGGTTTATGACTTTTCTGTAATGAAGAATGTTTTCCTGAACCAGTAGAAATAGTCGCGCTCCCCCAGACAAAGCATTTGAAGGACATCACAGAATCATCTGAGGCTGCTACAAGCAAGATACACAATGCATTGCTAAGTTCTGGACTTAACAAGCACGTGTGCTCCCAATTAACATCTGAGACAAAAAAAGGTGTGTCCTTCAAAGTTAAGGTGATAAAGGGTTCTGAGAAAGAGTTTATCTTTGGTGCCAGAAAGCTCCTCTTTTTAGGCATGTGCCAATTTCACATCCTGTTTGAGATTTCCAGGGAAACTGTTACTTTTGCATTTATCTATTTTCTTTTGTCATGCTATTGTCTTTTTTTATTTCTTTTTAATCCTTACATATATCCAATTGTGTTATTTTTCAAGATGTAGAATCTGATTGTTACTACAAAAATAGTATTTCTCAATATGCACATCAATATTTGTTGGTTTAAATATGAACTGAGAAGTTTCAATGATCTTTTTATTTTGAGAAATATTACCATCATTCAATCTCATATATACAAAAAACAAATGAAAAAAAAAAATGCTGTTTTTTCCAAAAATGAGGCATTTCTGTACAGCAAAAACAGTAGCTAACCAAGAAAAAGTAAAATCATTTTCAGATTTAGCACCTTTGAATTAGCTAAAAAAGATGTTTGGTGCCTCGATAGTATTTCAATTATTTTCTTTTTTTGTTGTTAACCAGTAATATCTACAGTATATGGGTACATATGTGTACAAGAAAAATAGAAAAGTTGATTGATGGTTTGAAATGAGGGAATTTGACTATAAAAAACTTTTCTACCTTCTCTTTCAAATTATGAGTTTGCCCTCTGTTTTAGTACATAAATACCTACACAAATGTTATTTTTCTGAGGTTTTTAAATCTTTGGTTCCAAATTCACAAAACTTTTAGTGATGATTTTGTGCATAAATACATAATAGATACGTCTAAATTGTAAATTTATGAGTATTTTTGCCTTAAATAAAAAACCCTTACTTACTCTTAAGTATCTACAATACATGTGTGGTACTTTTGATGAACACTTATACCTGTAAACAACTATGACAATAAAAATCATAATAAACAAATAAAGAATAGTTATATATGTAGAGTATTAATCAGGTTTACCTCTGAGTAGATTTATGTATAAATAAGCAAAGCTAAAATGTCATTTCAACAAGCCAAACATCAAATCTAAAAATATTTTGCTGCTGAACAAAAACGTTTCTGCAACTTGTTTTTATACAACATAAAAGCAAAGCCTACATTTTTTCATGTTTTAGCAGAACTTGTGTGTTGGTTTAAAAAAAAATCTACTTCATGCATCACAGCAGGTATTGCATCAAATTGAACAAGCTAATCTAAGATAAATAGCATCAAATCTCTTTGATTTTGTGATTAAAAAGATTTGAATTATTTTTTTAAATGTACAATTCATCAAAGAAACAAATATATCAAAAAATTCTTGCAAATAACAAATTTATATGCATTCAGATTGATGACACTACAGCAATAGCCCAAACCTCTTCTACTTGACCTTCTTAGTATTAGAGTGTAGTATCAGTTCTTCTGCATCAGGACTGGGGTTTATACAGTGCCATGTGACAAGCAAAAAATGGTTAATCATAAGAAATCTTATGGTAGGTATGAGAAATGATCTTACACAACAGTTGGAGATTTTTGAAAATGGTCAGGCAGTTAGTAATTGGCAAAGTGATGAAGAACAACTTAAATTTTGAACTAAGTGAACCCGCTCTTTCCCCCTTTGGGGATGAGCTACCATTTAGGAAACAATATATCTTTTCTTCACTAACACAAGAATATCACTTCACATCTTCCTCTTTCTAAGACCAGTCCAGAGGTTGCAAAAAAAAAAAAAAAATTAGAATCCTGGATATGACATGATACTGCATCTGTGAGAGGCTCCTATTATGATAATACCAGTATGTTTATATGTAAAAAAAAACAAACTGATTCACACACATGAATAGTCACAGATAATTTATTGTAAAATTTGCTATCTATTTACAGTTTCATTCAATGTTTTACTTATCCTCTGAGTTGTCCAACAGTTAAAAATAATCTTTGAAGTTCATGTCTTTATTTACATTATAACAACACTGTGATCTTTTATTTAGTGTGACATTTTTAGGAGGAATGTATATTATATGATGACATCATATCTGCTATTGAGGATTGTTTTTAACAATGGTATCCAAGTACTGCTACACTAATGAAAGAAGTATATGAACCATAAAGGGGATTATAATGAAAAATAAACATCATTTGGTCACATTCCATAAAAAGCATCTTGGTCAGCCTATAAACTTTTCAGTCAACATTCATTTCTAAGTCACCATAACATCACAATAGAAAATTTAGAATGATAGATAATTTTTTAAAAACTAGTCGACAAAATCAACAGTCTCCTTGGTATAAATAGCATTTAGGTATTCTGTAGTAGTCACAACCAATAACTTTTCTAATAAAAATCATTTGACTCCAAATTAATATTCTATAAAATCTGTTGATTTATAAAATGTAGTCATTTTCTTTTTAATTTATTCTATGAAAGAAAGACAGGAAGAAAGAAAATGCTAAGTAACTACTGAACCATCAGAGTTCATCATATTTTTAGGATCTGAAAGTAATTTCTCAGCTTGCATTTTATGAATTCTGAAAAGCAATAAAATGTGTAGAAAGAAGAGAAGCAGAAAATTCTGAATACTTAGAATACCAAGAGCAGATAATATTCAAATATGGTTGGTTAGAAAAATCTCCTGAGATTGTCTTGCATCTGGTTGTTGTAACTCAAGCCACAAAGGCACCAAAATATCTAATCAAATGTAATATTTTTCACTGCGGAGGTCTAAGAGAGTCTGCCAAAAAATAACAACAGCAACATTACACAGGTTATACAAGAAAATACCAAACAACATTAATTATATAATATCATAATTAACACTGTCAGAAATAACTAATAATGATCAAGATAATAACAATATCACATATTCAGGTTCTTAGATCAAACCATCAAAAATAATCTTATATAACTGGTCACCTTTTTTGGTAAGATTAAAACAAAACAATATTCCATTTAATTGGTTTAAATAAAATAACAAAAACATTCCACAACATTCACTAATGTTAATATACTATTTAATTTATTGCTAACATTATTTTACTTCATACACAACAATAATATTTACAAATCCCTTAATTCATAGCTTAAATAATAGCCATAAGTACAATTTTTAACAATTTTCATTTCCCACTTTTCATAATGATTGGCATTCCTAATTACATTGCCATGCCAATGTCAAAGACAGTTGTTATATTCCTCCAAATTTTTGCTTAGAGTTTAAAAAAGTTTATTATCATCATTTTATGAAATGTTACAATGAATATATAAACACTCGACCAAATAAATTTTTACATTTGTTTATCTTTCATTCTTTTCAAATTAATATTATTAAAAGCAAAATTTTTTTAACTATTCATATTTCTGGCAAATGATATCCAGAAAATAACCAGCTATTTTGAATATTTCAAAACTGCTACCAAGATATAATTTGGTAACCAGTCAGAGATAATCTTAACATGAGCCTATGTACTATCTGTTGCATTTACAAGGACTAGGTGAATAGATCAGTAAAGTCTTATGCTGGCTATTTTGGGGGGCAAGACCTTCAGGAGATTTGTCAACTCCACCACACACAATCCATATTTGGTTTCCTATAACTTCTGACTTCTCTCCAAGCTAAAAGGAGACATGAAACAATGGTCAAGATTATAGAGAATTTGATAAGGTATCTGATGGTGATCTTGCTAGAGGATATTACAGATGATTGAGAATTGTCTATAGAATACTGGGATACATAGAATCTCATGCTGTTATTTTGAAAGGAGAATAAAGTGCAGCAACATTCAACATGCATTTTTTTAGTATGAAATAACAGGAACATTTCTGGACAAACCTCTCATAGTTTTCAAAGAAATATCTTATTTGGAATTTTCAATGGAGGAGTTTTTTTTTTTGCTTGGTTGAAGAATCTTTTGATTTCAAATTTGAACTGTTAATCTAATTTCTGTTTGAATTTCTGAGATGATGAATCTTTATAACTAAACACCAATTTACATGATCTACCGTCTACAACTTAATTGTTTATAATCATATTTTGGCCATTATACTTCCTTAAGGTGTTTTTTATATTTGGTAACATTTTTGGTATTTTGAATTGAACCTTTTATTTATTTCATCAAAGTAGACTGTTCTCTTTTCATTATCTATGCTTGGGGATGTCTTGTATTTGTTCATTTTTCTTAATTAAATAATCCAAGTTATATTAATTCTGCTCCACAGTAAGTGGATTCTTCTGCCTTAAGGAGGTAATAAACTAACAACTATCAGTAAATGACAAAACTTAAGTAATACTTATGAGAGGGCAGCTGAAAAGTTCTCAGTCTAACAAAGAAGCAAACAAACTAGTCATGAAATGCACATAAAGTTTCGTATAATTTTGTGCAGTTCAACAAACTAGGCATATCATTTCTAAATTTTCTTTAACCTTCTGTAAAAACAATTAATAATTATTAGAAAAAAAAACTATTCCCTTCTCTGTCAGGGTGAGAACTTTTCCGGATCCCTTGGTAATACGTGGTTCCAATACCTAACATAAATTTCATTTTGTATTAGTTTATTTGTTTAATGGCATATCAACTCCTTATAGCCTACTTAATGCTGAAATATGACTCATCAATAAATGTTTGATTGCAATCAACTTGATTTCTTCAATATTCCATTGCCTTTTTTAATGTTCAAACAATAATATCTTTTAATTTTCTAATCTAATACTGATAATTAACCCAATTATATGGTTTTAACTAATTAATAATTATAATAATAATCCTTTGTAAACAACAATAAGTATTAACAATAACCATAGTAACTATTCTTAATACAAATAAATTATATACTGTTATATGGTATCAAATATTGCAATCTAATATAAATAATTTTCAAAGATCTAGTTGACCCATTAATGGTTTGGTTAACAGCTGACTTACTTCTTATGGGTTATTTAATGTTGAAATTTCATTCTTTTGAAAATATTTGATTATAATCATAATTTTTTCTATTTTCAACATTTGTGTCAAGTATTCCTATCTAATATAAGTAATTTTCAAAGATCTAGTTGAGCCATTATAACAATTTCTATTTTCAACATTTTTCTGGAATCATTTTTTAAATGCCACTTTTATTTCTTCATAATAATCATTTGTTTGATCTCTGTTATATAGTTTCAAGTATTCCTATCTAAAAATAATAATTTCTAAATCATTTGTTACATGCTACTAATCATTTTTACTCATGATGAAGGATTAGTCAATTTTACAACATATCAACCTTTGTTGGGTTATTTAATGCCAAAGTCATTTTTTTTCAAGCAATTATATTATTTCAAATAATTAATGAGGATAATCATTTGCAAATAATCAAAGTTCCAATTAATCATTCTTAATACAAATAAATTGTTTATCAATATTTTTTAAATCTCTTCCTTGTAAGAATGAAAATGAAGTCAAGTTAATAAGTTAGCTCTTTTTATTTTTTTTCCCTTTCAAAACTACTATCTATCTATCTCATAGGAAGACATTGTAAATAATTTACTGTAAAAATGCATAGGAAATGCTTTTACAACAGGAATACATGGCAAATTAGTTTATTATAAGATTGCATTGAAAATATATATTTTTCTTTTTTGCACAGTCAAATTTCTTGATTCAGGCACATAAAGCAAATGGTTTGTTTATATTTTATTTTTCATTAGGAATCATTTTATTCTGATGCACAAATTTTATTTTATATTTACTTTCAATTATCATCTTTATCAGATTTCAGGAGTTTG